>RXON01001050.1:0-33441 GCA_009667805.1 Leptobrachium leishanense | reverse complement strand
GGACGACTCTTCGTGAGTCCAGAGGTCGCCCATATCATGACCATTTTCCCGGTCAAAACTTTAATAACATTCAGGCTTTGTTCTGGCTCGTAAATCCCCTATTCACCTCTTATATGCTACAAAATGACTTTTATTATGATAAATTTACCCAATAAATGTAGCATTAATTTAAATATATGTCTCCTTGTGTTTTTTTAATGAATTGCATAAATCTAATTTAATTGGGAAATGGTTTAAAGGTGCAATTTCTTCCTTATTTGTGTTGCTCGGCTAAAGGTTGATGTCCAAAAAATATACACTGTAAGCAATATGTCTTCCCAATAGCGGGAAAATATTTAAACATTTAACCAGAATGGCAGAGGAACGCCGATACGAGAACAAGAGAAAAACCATCAGAGGATAGAAACATAAGGTAAAAAGGAAGGTTTCCGGTTTACTTCCAGGGGGTTCTCTCTTTTTCCACGATACCGAAGGACATTCGGATATGTTAAACTGGGACCAATGACCTAATCCATAATAAATATCTCATAAATAATTATATTTATATATATAAAAAATGCACATTCACATAGAGTGAAAGCCGAAAAAGGACACTTTACAAAACAGAAATAGTTATATATAAATTTATATATTTCCTTCTGAAGTTGTGACATTAAGTGACATAAGATTTATTTGAATAGAACTTAATTTAGCTGATATAGCTGCAATATATATCTATGCGCTCCCCTCTAGACTGTTAGCTCCTTTGTGCAGGCCCTCTACACCTCTTGCTTCCATCCTATTTCTGTTTATCTGTATCTCCCTCCCTTTGGTTATTGCAAAGCGCTGCGGAAACTGTTGGCGCTATATTAATGATGATAGTTATTAATATATATATAGCAATAAAGTGTGATGTAAACCAGGCAGCAATGGGATCACTTGACCATTCTATAACACAGATATCTATTTTATTATCAGTTCAAACACACACAGCCTCCTACTCCATCAACACGTTTCCATGCAGTGCCAAGAAAACCAAAATAAAAAAGAAAATAATTAAATACTACCGTCTTTAGTGTGATCAGGTTAAAGAAAGGGGAACCCAAGGAAGGTTTCATGTTTATTGGCTCAAGATCGTTATGTGCAGGTTCTCGTCTCCATGGACGCAAAGCATTATGGGAGGTGTACTTTTGTCAGGCCGAGTGGGCTCAGCTGCCAAATGCCGCCTGAACTGCTAGTCCCAGAAGTCTTTGCATGCGGCTCCCGGATCATGGGGGTGAGGGCAGCAAGTGTCTTCTTGGGTATCTAGGCCCACCTTATGCCTTGGCAGGACCCTCCTCCTGGATCAGAGATCAGAAGATCCCCTGATGTGTTGATGAGTCGATGACAACAGGTAAGGAAGGGGTCTGGGACAGTGTCTGGAGGGAAGAGGCGATTTAGCACATTGATGAAAAGGGGGACTGCTGCTGGACCACCTACACTGCACACACAGACCAGAGGGAGACAATTGATGCAATGAAGGATGCATAGGCTGGTGGGTATGGGAGAGTTGTGCAAAATTACAGGTGACAGGGACAAATCTAGAATGTTGAAGGAACACACACATATATACATATATTTATATATCCTTCAGATTTACTACTGACATATACATATATATTTATATCTGTAGTAAGGATAGAGTAAGTGGAGTTTATGAATTTTAGACGGGGTACAAGGGTCTCCCATGCAGATTCAATGCCTGGATGAGATTGAATTTGAAGAGCGTTAGCTCTTTGGGCTAGGTTACAAGTGTGTACTTTTTAAAGAGGCACTTCACGCTCCATGTGATAATTAATAATAAAGATCAGTGCATGTTTAATCCCATAGTGGGATATAACAAACCGACCCAGTCCTGGGCACCGCCACGTCAAGTATTTCTTTTGTAACAAATAAAATTTGATTCCTGTCATGTGTTAAAATTTGTTCTGAAGAAATTCCCCTACAGCGACAGAAACATTGACTTGTGGTTATATTTTAATGAATTATTTATTTATTTATAAAGTATTTTACCAGGAAGGATACATTGAGATTTCTCTCAGTTTCAAGTATGTCCTGGGTTCAAGAACATTGAAATGTTACAGTTTTTACAGAAATACAAAGTAATAAAATGCAAGATATGAAAAAACACAGATATACAGATTAACAGAAAATAAATATGTAGGAAATAGTCATTATGTTACATGTTTACAGGTGCATTCCGTATTTAGGTATGTTAATAGGGAGCTCTTGAGTGACTTAAGACCGGGGGAAGATTTGACGGCGTCTGGGAGGTTATTCCATAATTGCGGTGCTGTGTAGCAAAATGAAGATCGAGCCACTTTCTTTTTGTATTGTGGTATCGCAAGTAAGGTGCAGGTCCTGGACCGGAGGCTATAGGATGAGGGAACTGCTGGAGGAAGCAGTCTATTCAGGTAGGGTAGCAACTTCCCTGAAAAGCTCTTAAACACCAGGTTAGACTCAATCGACGGCCAGTTTAGCTCTTTTAACATGTCACGATGGTGGGTCATGTAGTTACATTGTAGCGCAAAGTGGCAGAATGAGTTATAATATGTAGAAAGTTTCTGAAGGTGTGTTTGAGGGGCCGCTGCATACACTACATCTCCGTAATCAATAGCCGGTATAAGCGTTTGTTGTACAATTTGCTTTCTTACCATGGGACTCAGGCATGAGTTGTTTCTGTACATGGCACCTAGTTTGGGGTAAAGTTTAGATGAGAGTTTTTCGATGTGGGGATTATATAAAAGTTACAATTTTGTTGAACAGTCCCAGAGTACCGGCACATTTAATACAGATACATATATATATATATTTATGGGCTGGGTTTTAAGGTATCATTATGAAGATACATATACATGTATTAAAATAATATTAGAGTTAGTGTGGGTTGTTGGTTAAGTGTGAAATGACACTACATAATTGAGGATGGAAATATTGGTGAGATTCTGTATATTCCTAAGGACTTTGCCCCGGATACTAACATAGGAACCCGGTGACGGCCACCTGAAAGTAGCATCTCAGCATATAACTGTCAGATGCTGGATATTCACCAGTACTATAGAGTAATGCATAAATGCTTGTGTATACGAGTCACGTCTGTCAAATAGGGGCACACCACTCATTCATGACAGTTGGCATTTAGTCGTTCATGTACTTTGTTCAAAGCCACCAGACTCTGCAGCTGATGGATACTTTGATGCCACCAATTATTTTATTATGCTTACGTACATCTTGCATTGGAAAATATCCATAAAGATGAAAAACAGATAAGACAACGTTAGTGGGAGTTATAACTAAATAGACATATATTTCTAGCTCTTTATTATTATTTTTTTCTTCTAAAAAGCAATCACAATGACGATCCCATTTATATTGATTTTAATGTCCTTCTCCCTTCCACCTCAGGGATGTTTACTCTTAGCTGTTGATGAGTCACCATGGCACCCTGGAATGCCATAAGGGTAGCTTCTGTGATGTCATAGAGTTAGCTGCTGCTGGAGCCCTTTGAACATTCTATTATCTCCCAGACACATCCGAGGCTGTGACGGAGATTCACCTCTTGAGCTGCTGTCCCTGAACCCTCTTGTGGTGTGGAGATCTGTGCCTCATTTGGATGTGTCTGAAGACTTGGAGCGAGACTACCCTAAATCTGACCTTGGTGCTTTGGAGGTTCTAGCAGGGGACGCTATATTATAGCGTCGCTACTCGTATACCCTTTTAGATAGATCGGTGCTTCTTTAGTTGGGATGAGCATCCCCTTAAGCTTTGCGTGCGCTGCGTGGTTCGCAGGGAGGGGGGTAGGCCTAGCGCGCAGATTTTATGTTTTATGTTTGTCTGTCTGTGTCTGTCTATCCAATTTATATGTCCATATTTTAAACAGAACAAGCGCTATCTTTGTATTAACCTCTTAATGCCCAGAGGGAAGGGCGGTCCTTCATGCCATGGTTCTCTCAGAGGTTTCTCCCAAAGGAGTTTTTCCTCTCCTGGGTGCTAAAGGACGACTCTTCGTGAGTCCAGAGGTCGCCCATATCATGACCATTTTCCCGGTCAAAACTTTAATAACATTCAGGCTTTGTTCTGGCTCGTAAATCCCCTATTCACCTCTGATATGCTACAAAATGACTTTTATTATGATAAATTTACCCAATAAATGTAGCATTAATTTAAATATATGTCTCCTTGTGTTTTTTTAATGAATTGCATAAATCTAATTTAATTGGGAAATGGTTTGAAGGTGCAATTTCTTCCTTATTTGTGTTGCTCGGCTAAAGGTTGATGTCCAAAAAATATACACTGTAAGCAATATGTCTTCCCAATAGCGGGAAAATATTTAAACATTTAACCAGAATGGCAGAGGAACGCCGATACGAGAACAAGAACATCCTATTTTAAATATTCCTTTGTGATACCTTTGAACTTCTCACTGAGAACATATGTTCCCCTATGAGTAAGATGCAAACCATCTTTTTTATATAGTTCCTTTCTGCTCCAATTAGAGCCATCATGGGACACAAAGCCAAATCCTTGCTCCCGACACCTTTCCCGAAGCCACAAATTAAATTCCCTAGTGCGCATCTGCCTATCCTGAATGTTATGCACAGGCAGAACTTCTGAGAATGACACAGTGGACGCAATCTGCTGTATTTCACCTCCAAGAACACAAAAATCTTCTTTTAATCTCAGAAAACTCATTGCTAGCCAAGTCTTTTGCCCCTAGATGGACTAGAACGTCCACTTCCCCTTCCTCCTTTGCTTGTTTGACAATATTGAGAATACGTCGCCTGTCTCTACGAGCAGTAGAACCAGGAAGACATCTCACCAAACCACTACTCTGCAGCTTAACACCTCCTTTGATAGAATCACCCAGCAACAATTGCCTTCTATCAAGTCCCACCTTTTCCTTTTTGTCCTTGGTTGCAGTCTTGCATACCTTAGGCATAGGGGATGGTGGTTCCTCAACTTTAGTGTCTGAGCCTACTTCCGTCTTACCACTACAGTTTCTCGAGACTCAAGCAACATTCAGACAAGTGGTTGAATTGGCACATGGATATCCAGGATATCCATGTGAGCAGTAACGCCACGACAAGGCTTCAACTTTTGTTACTGACATTCACACTCCTTTCGCATCTCTTTTCTCGCACTCAATCGCACGCCTTTCATTACAAGGATACTCTAGGTATCGTTGATACCTGGTGCACCCCTCTATCAGATGGAGCCACATATAATGGCTCCACCTGATAGATTAGATGTGACCAGCGTTTAAGCATTGTCACATTTTGAAAACCTGACTAAATGTCAACATCATCCATGGCCCCAGCTGACATCTTTATTGACATCATTGGGGGACCAGGGCTGCAAAGAGGGATCTGAGGGGCATGAAGTATCCCCTGGTGCCACTCTCTGTTATCAGACACTGGTCTCAACATGGAGGTGTGTGGTGAATGTGTGTAGTAAGCAACTGACAATAACAGTGTTATTGAGCAGAGCTCAGGAGCACAAGTGGAGGGGAAGAATGGACAGACATAGTTTTAAACCTGCCAACTTTGACAAATGTAAAATTGGGAGGTATCCTGCATGTAAAGATGACTGGCTGCCCGGCTGAGCAATCAAAGCTGTTCATAAATGAATACTACATTATCGCTCGTTGTAGGGCTTACAAAGCCCTTTATTTTTTTGTAAACTATATTGAAGCTGGTTAATAGTGCTCGTGGTGCATTTCCTTCAGTCCTGTTGAAAACCAGATGCCAGTCTAGGCCACTTGGGTGATCAGGAGAACTGAGGGAAAAGAGTGTGTAGGAAATTGACTTGGAAGGTCTGTAGTTGGAATGTTTGTTTGCCATTCCGTTTTTATTCACGGCTATCATCAGCGTTGCCATCTGGTAGTGCTCTGCACACCACTGTTGGCAACTAAGGCTGGGGTCAGACGAGTGCACCGACTGTGCACAGTAACGGATGCAGTTTATAACGGATGAGATTGTGGTTACATTGTATCAGTTAGTTTTGACTGAGTTTGAGAAAAAGAAAGAAAAAGCTGTATGCAGGAGTTTCTCTACGTCCGTGTAGCTTTTTCACGTCGATGCCATTTTGGTGTCGTTTGCCTAGAGGTGTCAGCTATACCCTCCTAACGAGGCCTAACAAGGCCGAAACGATTGTCGGGGGTTGCTGCATCTCTCGTGCAGGGATGACACCCTTGGCATTTCAGTACTGGCCACCCTTTCTGGGTGATTGCAGTCTGATTTGCATATGGAGCTGCTGTCCCTGTAATGGCACAATCGAGCTAAAGCATTGTGAGACCTGAGCGGGCCCCACCGTAGAACAGGCCACTAGTGCCGTTGTTCGTTCTCAGGACCCTCACAAACCCCCTTTTTGCTCATGTTAAAAGCTGCCTAATACATACACATTGAGTAACAAAAGTTTTCCTTACGTCTGGCACCACCTTATGTGTAGCTGTCACGGCCGCTCTCCTGTTGGCATCGGGTGCGACTGCCTCTTTGACCTCCCGGTGTCTCTGTTCAGGTTGCGGCGATGTGGCCAGCCCGGTCACCCGGTGGTGCCTCGCGTTCGGGGGTTGCCGGCTCACCTCCTCGGCATGTTCTCGGGCCCTAGGGAGGTCAGGTGCCGGCTCCTCCACCATCGGCTGGCGGTCTCCGGCGCAGCCCTGTGCTTTAGGCCTTGCCCAGGCCTCTGACCAGGTGCACGCTCATGCCTGGTCTCTGCTAAAATGGAGTCCAGGGCATGGCGCACACCAATGAGGTCACAGGCCTCCTATTAAATAACGGGGGAGCTGCAGGGTATAAAAGCCAGGTAGCCCATTCACTGCTTGCTCCAGTATTGTAGCAGTTTTTCTTGTGCTTAGCTCCTGCCTGTTCTTTACGCTCTCCCATTTTGTGTATGACCCGGCCTTGTGACCTCGACTCTCGATTCAGCCTTTCCCCTTTTGTACCTTTTTGCACTGAAAGACGTCCCTTGAGTTGTTACCAACTACCACAGGGTGGCACCCTGACAATACAGGAGCCATGGAACTCTCTGACGTCGCCGGTGTACTGGACACCTTGTCCAAACAAGTAGCCTCCCTGTCTTGCTCCATATGGGAACTGCAACACGGACACCATCATTTAAAGATTAGATTCATACCCTCCAAGACATTCCGGTCAGTCTTGCCGCTGAACCTGAGCGTTACCACGGTCGACGAGACAGGTATCAGGCATTCATCACATCATGTGACCTATTGTTCTCCCTGAACCCAAGAACATATTACAACGATATTACAAACGGGACTATCGTGCAACCAACACTTCCTCGGTCTCACCACCACATCTATGCAAAGTATACGAACACTTAAACAACCGCATGCAGTCACAAACCTCAACACTGCCATCCACACGACAACGTGTCTTCGTCCCTCTGGAAGACCTCCTGGCAGTCCTTCAGAACTTCCAAGACCTTCTCAGCGGTGGCCCTCCAAGAGAAAGAATAACCAAAGAATTGATTGCACGATACTTCCAATGGCCACTCCTCCTTCTGAGATGTAGGACAGTACGTCACGTCCTGCCATACCTTTGCCAGAATGAAAAGCCTCCATACGAAACCCACATGCCATTTGCAACTGCTTTCTGTTCCCACACACCCGTGGACACATGTCACTGTTGACTTGATTGTTGATCTGCCTCACTCCCAGAGGTTCACTACTATCATGGTCACGGTGGATCGATTCACCAAGATGGCTCACTTTACTCTGGTGTCCGGTTTCCTCACAGTGGCTAAAACACCATCTCTGTTCCTCCAGAAGATCTTCCGACTCCACTATGTACCCGTTTCAGTAGTGTCAGATAGGGGTGTGCAATTAACATCAAGATTCTGGAAACATTAGTCAGGCCCTGGGTATTGCGGTAGATCTCCCCATAGCACAGACCGCTAGAGTCAACCAGTCCCTTAAGACATACCTATGCTGCTACATCACATATTCACAAGACTGGGCAGAGCTCTTAGGTACAGCAGAGTTTGCCTATAATGCATGCCTCTACGATTCCACTCGGTGCTCGCCTTTCTTTATTTTGTACGGGGTGCCATCCAGCCCCTTTACCCAATTTGCCCTCTGGCACCCCTGTCCCTAGTGTCTCGGAGCGACTACAATCGCTCCAGCGGTGTCGCTGCACAGCACGGGAATGTCTCCTAGCCGCTCAGGCCACATACAAATCCTATGGTGACCGACTCCGTTCCGCATCCCCTTCCTATCAGGTCGGACAGGAGATATGTCTGTCGACCCGTTTCCTGCATCTCTCCTGTCCTACTCGCAAACTAGATCCTAGATTTATTGTTCCGTTTGTCATTTCTGCCCTGGTTGGTCCCGTTGCCGTGTGTCTTCACCTTCCTTGGCGCTACAAGTTCCATCCAGTTGTTCATGTCTCCCTCCTCAAACCGGTCTGTCCCAATCCCTTCCTGAGTCATGCAATGCCTCCTGCTCCTTCTGTGTTGGTTGATGGCTCCACTGTGTTTTGAGGTGGCTCGCCTTCACGATTCCTGCTGGCGGCATTGTGTCCTTCAGTATCTGGTTGAGTGGAAGGGTTACGGCCCTGAGGAACGCTCCTGTGAACCTCCTGATGGGATCCGTGCACCTGCCTGGGTCCACGAGTTCGACGCCGCTCATCTGGGGCATCCCAGTCCATTGCATGTCCAGAGGCCCTTCTTTCCTGGGGTTTTCTGTCACGGCCGCTGGCCCGTCGGCACTGGGTGCGACTGCATTTACGGCCTCCCGGCGTCTCTGTTCGGGTTGCAGTGAGGCTGCCGGCCTGGTCACCTGCCGGTGTCTTGCTCCCGGGGGTTTGCCGACTCACCACCTCAGGCCCTGAGGAAGTCAGGCACTGGCTCCTCCACCACCGGCCGACGGTCTCCGGCGCACTCCCAAGCTTCAGGCCTTGCCCTGGATTCTAACCAGCTTTTGTCATCAAGATGGCGTCATGGGCATGGCACGCACTGTTGACAACACAGGCCTCCTATTGGATGAGGGAGGCTGCTTGGTATAAAAGCCAGGTAGCCCATTCCCTCCTTACTCCAGCATTGTAGCAGTCCTTCTTGTGATTAGCTCCTTCCTTTTCTTTACGCTCTCCGATATTGTGTATGACCTGGCCATGTGACCTCGACCATCGATTCAGCCTGTCCCCTATGTACCTTTGCACCGAAAGACGTCCATTGAGTTTATACCAACTACCACAGGGTAGCACCCTGACTGGCTCCGCCTGTAGCTCCGCCTTGATGGTCTGGCTCCGCCTGTAGCTCCGCCTTGTGGGTCTGGCTCCGCCTGTAGCTCTGCCTTGTGGGTCTGGCTCCGCCTATAGCTCCGCCTTGTGTGTCTGGCTCCGCCTGTAGCTCCGCCATGTGGGTCTGGCTCCGCCTGTAGCTCCGCCTTGTGGGTCTGGCTCCGCCTGTAGCTCCGCCTTGTAGGTCTGGCTCCGCCTGTAGCTCCGCCTTGTGGGTCTGGCTCCGCCTGTAGCTCCGCCTTGTGAGTCTGGCTCCGCCTGTAGCTCTGCCATGTGGGTCTGGCTCCGCCTGTAGCTCCGCCATGTGGGTCTGGCTCCGCCTCTAGCTCCGCCATGTGGGTCTGGCTCCGCCTCTAGCGCCGCCTCGTGGGTCTGGCTCCGCCTCTAGCTCCGCCTCGTGGGTCTGGCTCCGCCTATAGCCCCGCCTCGTGGGTCTGGCTCCGCCTCTAGCTCTGCCTTGTGGGTCTGGCTCTGCCTATAGCTCCGCCTTGTGAATCTGGCTCTAACTCTCGCTCCACCTATGTGGGGTCTGGCTCTGCCTCTAGTTCTGCCTTGTGGAGTCTAACTCCGCCTCTAGCTCTGCCCTGTTGGATCTGGCTCTGCCTCTAGCTCCGCCTTGTGGGACCTTGCTCCGCCTCTAGCTTCACCTCTTTTGGGGGTCTTGCTCTGCCTCTAGCTCTGCCTTGTGTGGTCTGGCTCTAGCTTTTCCTTGTGGGGCCTGTTCATCCATCTCTAGCTACGCCGTGTGTGGTCAGGCCCTGCCTTTAGCTCTGTCGTGTACGGTCAGGCTCTGCCTCTAGCTCTGCCGTGTAGGGTCAGGCTCTGCCTCTAGCTCCGCCGTGTAGGGTCAGGCTCTGCCTCTAGCTCTGCCGTGTAGGGTCAGGCTCTGCCTCTAGCTCCGCCGTATAGGGTCTGGATCTGCATCTAGCTTCGCCGTGTAGGGTCTGGCTCCGCCTCTATCTTCGCCTTTTGGGGTCTTTCTCTGCCTCTACCTTTCAGGGGTCTGTCTCTAGCTTCGTCTTATGGGGTCTTTCTCTGCCTCTACCTTAGCCTTTCAGGGGTCTGGCTCTAGCTCTGCCTTCTGGGGTCTGGCCCTGCATCTAGCTCTGCCGTGTCAGGTCTGGCTCTGCCTCTAGCTTCGCCTTTTGGGGTCTTTCTCTGCCTCTACCTTTCAGGGGTCTGTCTCTAGCTCTGCCTTGTGGGGTCTGGCTTTGCCTCTAGCTCCGCCATGTTGGGTCTGTCTCTGCCTCTAGCTCTGCCGTGTTGGGTCTGGCTCTGCCTCTAGCTCTGCCGTGTTGGGTCTGTCTCTGCCTCTAGCTCTGCCGTGTTGGGTCTGGCTCTGCCTCTAGCTCTGCCGTGTTGGGTCTGGCTCTGCCTCTAGCTCTGCCATGTTGGGTCTGGCTCTGCCTCTAGCTCTGCCTCATTGGGTCTGGCTCTGCTCTAGCTTCGACTTGCGGGGTCTGGCTCCGCCTCTAGCTTTGCCTTGTGGGCTCTGGCTCCGCCTCTAACTTTGCCTTGTGGGCTCTGGCTCCGCCTCTAGCTTCACCTTGTGGGGTCTGGCTCTGACTCTAGCTCTGCTTTTGCAGGGTCTGGCTCTAGCTCTGCTTTTGTGGGGTCTGGCTCTAGCTCTGCCTCTAGCTCCATCATTTGGGGTCTGGCTCTGCTTCTAGCTCTGCCATGTGGCTCTGGCTCTAGCTTTGCCGTGTGGGGTCTGGCTCCACCTCTAGCTCTGCCTTGTGGGGTCTGGCTCTGCCTCTAGCTCTGCTGTGTGGGGTCTGGCTCTGCCTCTAGCTCTGCCATGTGGGGTCTGGCTCTGCCTCTAGCTCTGCCGTGTGGGGTCTGGCTCTGCCTCTAGCTCCGCCGTGTGGGGTCTGGCTCTGCCTCTAGCTCTGCCGTGTTGGGTCTGGCTCTGCCTCTAGCTCTGCCATCTTGGGTATGACTCTGCCTCTAGCTCTGCCTCATTGGGTCTGGCTCTGCCTCTAGCTTCGCCTTGTGGGGTCTGGCTCTGACTCTAGCTCTCCTTTTGCAGGGTCTGGCTCTAGCTCTGCCTCTAGCTCCACCATTTGGGGTCTGGCTCCGCCTCTAGCTCTGTCATGTGGCTCTGGCTCTAAATCTGCCATGTGGGGTCTGGCTCTGCCTCTAGCTCCACCGTGTGGGGCCTGGCTCTGCCTCTAGCTCAGCTGTGTGGGGTCTGGCTCTGCCTCTAGCTCTGCCGTGTGGGGTCTGGCTCTGCCTCTAGCTCTGCCGTGTGGGTTCTGGCTGTTTCTAGCTCCGCCGTGTGGGTTCTGGCTCTGCCTCTAGCTCTGCCTTCTGGGTCCTGGCTCTGCCTCTAGGTCTGCCATGTTGCTCTGGCTCTAAATCTGCCATGTGGGATCTGGCTCCGCCTCTAGCGCTGCATGTGGGGTCAGGCTCTGGCTCTGCCGTGTGGGGTCAGGCTCTGCCTCTAGCTCTGCTGTGACTGGCCCCGCCTCTAGCTCTGCCGTGTGACTGGCCCCCACCTCTAGCTCTGCCGTGTGTGTCTGGCTCATACCTGTGATGATCTGACAAAAGAGAATCCGTGGAAGAGTTGTTGTTCTTCTGAGCCAACCGGTGAACTTGATGCTTCCGAGTCTGATACCTCTTTCTCCTCCATCACGACCGATGTCAAGCTGTCTAGTGATGGCTGCAAACAGAAGGCAAATATATCTATATCACACAGACCAATGTGGCGCAAACTGCTTCCCATTTGTTTCTAATTGATCTTTTGTTGATTAGCAATTTGAATCTGCTCTCATTCAATAGCGTTGATAGGAATCTCTTCTACTGTATCGTCTCTGTTACAAGTATTGCTACATTTGGCGAACACCAAAATTCTGTCTGAACAATCATCCTTTTTATGCTATCGGATCTATATAGCTATACCATGTGATTTCAACTTGGATCCAGTTGTAACAATGATTCGCTGCGGACCCTAATCCCACAGGCTACAGATAATGCCTATGTATTTTATTTTCAGATTCTACTTTAGTAGCTAAACACAGATTAAATAATAATCAATTTGATCTATTTTTTTTATTTATTTTTTTAGAGTCACTTCCAATCTTAGTCTTTTGGTCTTTGTCGGTCTCTATATATAAAAACGTTACATCCGTTGCAGCCGGTTTGACCCCCTTAGGGGGTCAGGGTCTCTCAATCAAAGAGAGTCCTGTTCCCATGAGCTTACAATGTAAGAGGGGAAAGAGGAGCCCGCTCCTGTGAGCTTAAAACCTAAAGGGAAAAAGAGGTGCCTGTTCCTGTGAGCTTACAATCTAAGCGGGGAAAGAGGAGCCCGCTCTAATATATAAAAGTGTTTGTAATGCGCTGTCAGCTGCGTGCACACCCATCACAGCTGCTCACTCGGCCCTTTCGTTGCTGACGGGATGGCGACAGACGCGTTACAAACGGATTTTATATATAGACATACTCTTGGATAGGACATAGAAAAGCAAATTTGTGGACATGGATTCTGAGCTGGCAGCAACAATAGACTGCCCTCCGGGCAGGCTTAACGACTAGTTCTCTATAATTCCTTTTATTAGTGCAGGCTGTACACATGTCTTACATATGAGAATACACCCATGTGGCTCAACAGACATCCCATAGTGGAATATATATAACAAACCAGGAAGGGAGTGCTACAGTCAACACACTCAAGACAACAACCGCTTTATAAATTTAAGGCTAGGGTCAGACTAATGCATTTTTTGCGTCGTCCGTGAAAAAGTGCGTTCGAACGAATGGTCGTATGTTTTCACTGAATACGTTGTCTTGGGATGCACCCACACTGAGTGCTTAGTAATGGGTGAGCGCTACCCTCCCCGTGTGTTCTGTATATCTGTAGACTACCCGTGTCCTCGCGTTTTGTAAAATCGACTTGATTCGTACAAGCCAACATTCCACACAGAGATCAGCCAACTAAACGTCCAAAGATCGGACATCTCTAAGAAGCTTAGTTATCCCCTTGTCTTTTTTTATATAAAACTGTCAAAATCTCACAATTACATATTTCGATCTCTCGGTGTACTTACTGTGCTCGACGTGAAAGGCGGATCAACCATGCCGGCCTCCAGCTCCTTCCAGTCAATGGACTGGAAGAAAAGGTGGGATCGGATGGAGGCGGCTGCCCTCAAACGCCTTGATGGTCTCTTCCACAGGAGCTGTAAATTAAAGAATATGGTATTTCTGGAACTGTTTTTATTTAACACAAAATGCAAATGCTAGTATAACACGTGTTCTCTGACGTTTGACGTATTTCCAAGTGTAGGAATTATTCAGATAATGCATTGAGATGCAGGAAAACATCTGAAAGATTACTCTGTGAAATGACCTCCTGATTTGTTCGCTAGAAACAGTAACAATGACCCCATATGTTTAGCTTCCTTCTTTAAGATTGTATTTATTGACTGTTCTATATAATAAACTAGGATTCCTAATCATTTTCTGGAATATTCCTATCTCAGTAGGAAAAATGATCCAAAAGAGACACATTGGGGGGTTATTCACAAAGTACTGTTGATTTCCGTTGTTACGAGTGAGGCTAGGGTCAGACTGAGGCAGTGCGAACGCGCGTTCTGGCGCACTTAATTACGGCCGCACTAGCAGCAGATGACAGGCAATGACGGCCAATATACGAAGTACGGTCGCACAAAAGTCCGGCCGCGCAACGCAAGTGGAAAATGAACGCATTTTTTCGAGAACGTTAAACCACTAGTACTGACGTACAGAGTGCGCTGCGTCCGCTAGAGGCGTGTGTGCGTGATTAGGAGACATCAGACGCTGCTAATGTCCGGCCAACATAACGTCCAGAGGCAAGAAGTGTTTTATTGATGATCCGTACAAAATCACGGATGAAACTGCGCATAGTATGACCGCTATTGCGTATTCCGTGAAAAAATACGTCCATTCTTGGAACGCACATTTTCACGGACAACGTGAAAAATGCGTTAGTCTGACCCTAGCCTAAAAGTGAATATCTCCACTGCTGCAACTGCAACAAACTCCAGCATTTTAAAAAAAGAGAAGCTTCATCAATGAATCCTCTCCTAGCACTTTCTTCATTCCCTTTTTTGTGAAACTCTGGGGTTTATTGCGATTTTAAAAATGGTGATATTCATGGTTCTTTAAAAGTACAGCAATGCTTTGCTAAATGACCCCCTGTTAATTGTAGTGAATTTAAAAGTAACCCAGCTGTGAAAAAAGAAGGGGGGGGGGAGAGTGCTACGCCGCATATAACACAAACTGCAGATTTTACGGCAAAACATGTACATGTTGAATATTTGTGAGGTTCTTTCCATGTGACACAATCAGGGTTATTCAGAGAGCGGTGAAAAGCAGGAGAATGAATGGAGAATGGAAAATTCTAGGTCAAAATAGCCGATTTGGAAAGTGAGATGAATAAGAGAATTTTTCTCGTTTGGCTATTTTGACCTAGAATTTTCCATTCTCCAGTCATTCTCCTGCTTTTCACCGCTCTCTGAATAACCCTGAGAGTCTATTGTCAGCCATCGCTGATCTTCACTGGTTGTAGTGGTTTATCAGCCTGTTTCTGATTTATTCCTTCTTTATCCTCCCTTTACATTAAGTCAAGCTTCTTTATTCTGGGAGGTGGATTGCTGTTTATACTGTATATGTTTACTTGTACAATACTACTGTTACTGGGTGTTTTTTGTGTTGTATCGTTCAAATATTATTTTTGAGAACTGAAAAGTCCTTTTTAGTAATTTCCACTGCTTTTTATAGAATCACAGCCTTAAGTGCCAGGTGATACATACCGTGGCGAGGATATCAGACACGAGACACTCTGGATGGTTTAGAGTGTCTGGAAGCATCGGGTTGGCCGCACACGGATCTCTGCGATGGATCGCTCTCTTCGACATCCGCTCTAAGATGATTCCAAGGGCCCACCAATCGACACCGGCGTTATATCTTCTTCCCTTCTCCATCTGCAAAAATAATTTTGGGGGTTTAGCTCTAAGTCTGCACATAGAGAAAGCTACTACAGTAAAACAGAACACCCTCAACATCTGTCTATTGCACTAAACACATGAAAAATCAAAACAAAACGTACATTTCTGAATGGATTTTGAAATCAAATGAAAACATATGTCTTTGTAACAAGTAATTCTCATTTTGTATCATTGTTGGGTTTTATTATACACATTGTATTCTTTATTCTGTTGGCTGAGGCTGATATGTGTGAGTGGATTTCTACTTTTCAATGTTCTGAATATAGTAACAGTTTGGGTTCAGAAGGAAAATGACCTGTTGTTCTAGTTAATGACAATAGTAGTTTAATCATCTAATTATTGAACTTCTTTATGTTACATTATATTATATTTGTAAGTGTCTGTAGATTCTAAAGTAGTTATAAAGAGAGCACCAATTTGACCACGAAATTACACCAGTGAATTTCCCCATACAATGCAATTTTGTGGCAATTTTGGCTATTCAAAAAGCGTATACGGTGATCTTCGGCAGCAGTGAAATTAACCATAGAGAAGTAATGGTTAATCTATTCAGAGAACATTGAAATGTCAGTGAAATGCCCTGATTTCAGTGGTTTCATTCAACAGGTTTAAACAGCGAATCCTAGAGGTTTCAATGTTAAAAAAATCCCCATTTTTCTTTATTCGACCGTTTCTTTTCATTTTCAGCAAAAAGTCTCTAAGATTTTTAGGCATTTTTTCGGATTTTCTTCAAAATGTTAACTTTTTTATCTTATTCTGTAACAGAGCTTTTTATTCATAGAACCTTATATACAGTATTTCCATGTCGGTGACATTTCAATGCCCTCTGAATAACCTCTTAGGCTGGCGTCAGACTGACGTGCTTACTGGCGTCCGTCGCAGCGTTATGACGCTGCAACGGGGCCGATCACACGCTCGTGCACAAAATGCTTGCGCAACAAGCATCCACTATCCAAGCCTCTCCATCAAAGCGCTAGGATGCTCGTTGACGGAGCTGCAAAGCATGATTCTCCATAGGATCGCGCTTTGCAGCACTGAGTGCGCTCAGCGAGGTGGCCAGATGGGCGTTGAGTGGAAGGAACGTCCACTCTCACGGACGTTCCTTCCGCTCTCGAAAGACGCTCATCTTACACTAGCCTTACGGAGTGAAAAGGGTCATTGCTAAAGCATAAACACAATTTCAGAATTTGCAACAATAATAATATTCATTGATTTTTTTACTTTGAGAATTATTTGAATTCTTCTTGTATGAGCTCAGTAGTTCTCAGTTTTCTTTTAGTTGCAGTTTCCTTTTGCTTGCTCGGTTCTTCTTATATTTGATGTTCTCTCCATTTTGCTCAGTTTAAGATCTGGCAGATCATGAGTGATCTTTATTATAAATGACATGTCATGTTCCTCACCTCTGGGGCGATATATCCTGATGTTCCTGCATATTCCCTCGCCGTCTTCTTTCCAAACATACCCTCCAGCGCCAGTCCGAAGTCCGAGATCTTCAGGTGTCCCACGGCATCCAGGAGAATATTTGCCGGCTTTAGGTCCCTGTAGAGAGAAATATTTAGTCATCTTTACGTTTATGGATCAGACCGATAACAAGTTAATAGGATACTGAAAGTACTTGGAGTTGGCCAATATACACACACAAAACAAAATGCAATTCTCTGTTTTGAGATGAACTTGAGAACTGTAAAAGAAAATGAGTTTGACGTCTGTAGAAATCCCTGAATGTAAAAGAAAACGGGCGGATTTCATGGTTACTGGCTCCTGTATTACCTTTTCCGTTTAAAGAAAGGCAATATATTTTCTCGTTTGAATTCTCTTTTATCCAACCTTAGTCTTTGTCTGTCATTTACCGGTTTACTTTTTTTAATCACTGTTTAGTTAAATTAGAGGGTTATTCATTAACCAACATCGTTTACTGTTGTGGAAACGATGATACATGTTAGCGATTCTCGAAAGAGACTCAAATAGCAACAAGAGAAGCGTCTATCAAGGTTCTCCTTACACCGTTTGCTGTTTTTTTTCTCTCCGGGTTGCCAAATTTTATAGTCTTTGCAACTGCAGAGATATATGGTGATCAATGAATAACTGGTGCATATTCATCATCTGATATATGGAATATTCATCAAATATCTGGAGAAAATGCAGATCGGAGAAAGTTTTTTTATGAATGATGATGGAACATGTAATTACCGATGAATGACGCCGTTCTTGTGCAGATATTCCAATCCACAGACCAGCTCCGCCATAAAGAATCTGTTAGGAAATAAATCATTTATCCGCTACAATCAAAGTTCTACAAACATTTAACTGGCAGCTCTGACGCACAGAGACTTTGCTAAAATGCATTATTTTTAGTACAGCCTCTATTTTAGCATAGTCTTCACTATTGATAATAGTAAAGGGATATTATTGACCTCCACAGAGGACAATATTTCCCACAGAGAACTGTTGTATGATGGGAGGACCGGTGATTAAACACCCAATTTCAAAAACAAAACACTAATCCTCACAAGGAGAAAAAAGTCTTCCCAAACCACATTTGTGATAATATTAAAAATGAACTTTTATTGCAATGTATAATAAGATTACACAATTAATAAAATACCCCAACACAGATCAAAGTGGCTGATTCTTGAGCTATTGTAGTCTTCTTGACCAATAAACATGAATCAAATACATACACCTCAATGGTTTAGAATAACTTGTAAACCTCGGATTGCGAATTGAAAGCTATGATAGCGTTAATGTATCCATCTGTTACACAGGCAATTAATACATAGAGAGTGGTGACTGTACATTGATAATTAAATACATGATGCCGATGTGTTGTTGAAAGAAACAATAGTATTCATTTCATGAAAACCTCTGTGCATAGCATTCTATTTATGCTTGATGTTTCCATTGGAGAGCTTCATATGCTATGTTTGGTCGACTCGGCAATTACTTTAGGGATATAAATTACCCTGTTACCCCAATAGCTCAAGAATCAGCCACTTTGATCTGTGTTGGGGTATTTTATTAATTGTGTAATCTTTTTATACATTGCAATAAATATTCTCACAAATGTGGTTTGGGAAGACTTTTTCCTCTTGGCGAGGATTAGTGTTTAGTCTTCACTATTTACTGCTGTCATGGAGATATCTGGTCACTTGTGATAAACCCAATTTGCACTGCGCTCCATTTTCTTGATCTGTGGAATTCAGTTTTCCATCTAATGCTGCTCCTCAATCTGCATTTTGTATTATTATAGTTAATAGTTTCCAGGTATAAATGGTTTTATTATTTGAAGTGAATTCCCAGATTTCATGAGGTAACACTTACTCTTGGCAAATAGGAGTTTGGGGGTTCTGTGACCACTAAATGGTTTCATAAACCTCCCCTCCTAAATGGTAATGACAATTCCTTCGGTCAATGTGTTATTCAGGTGAATACTGCAGGTTACTTTCCGACCTCGTATCTGCATATTCTTTATAGTTACAGTCAAAGCCCTCTCTTGATTAAACCTAATATCTAATAATAATTTCAGCCCTTAACTGTCATTTTTCCCTTTCGTATAAAATGTCTTTATATGCTTACATTATGATGTTCATCTCCATTCTCTTATGTCTCCTCAGGAACGTATCCAGATCCCCTCCACCGAGATGCTCCATGACGAAATACAGGTTGCTCTGAATGAAGTGAAATGAAACGCGACTTAATGTGGGAACCATTATCATTTTTGATTAACACAGCGAAGCAAGGTAAGTTTCCCATACTAGGGGACATACTAAACAGAATATTGGGATGATTGACTGCAATACTCAGCAATACCAATAGGTGTCAGTATACACTTTACACACATACCTGCTAATGACCCAAGATATGTTGTTCTTTTCTACAGTGCTTGATACATAGTTGCAAAGCTTTATTGAAAATGTTAAACTATTCACTTACTGATCTACATACAGCTGTATAATGGGATCATAGTAAATTATTCAGAAATGTTGAAAATGAGTATACCTAGGGATTATGGGTGGGATATCATGGTAACACATGCCAAGGAACATATTTAACCTGTTTCTAATAGGAATAGGGTTGGGATGTGCCGATACCGGCGTTTGCAGTAGTACTTGGTACTCGTGCAAGTGCCCCATTACCTGATCAGCAGTGTTTCCCAGCCACAGTCCTCAAGTACCCCCAACAGGTCAGGTTTGCCAGATATCTGAAGCACAGCACAGGTGACATGATTTGCTGCTCAGTGATTGCAGGATTCAGTCTGCATTTTCCCAAGGCAATCCTGAAAACCTGGCCTGTTAGGGATACTTGAGGACTGCGGTTGGGAACCACTTCTCTAAAGATACCCGGAAGCCAGCGCTGGGCTGACTAGTTGGTCTCGCTGGGGCTGCTGGCAGAGTGCATTAACATCTTTACGCCAGCATTCCTCTCCGGCTGGCCGAATTCCACCGAGCGGCCGCAGGTCTGTGACGTGGCCTCTAGACATGATCTCCTGCGGGACGCGAGATCTCCCAAGAGCGCATCACAAGCCAGCGGCTGCTCGATGGAACGTGACCAGCGGGAGGGGAATGCCATTAATGGGGGGGGTGTGTGTGTGTGCGTGTGTCCATTCATTTCAATATTAACAGCTTTGCTGCGACTGCCGCATTCAGCCTGTCCGATCACAAGGGCTCAGCGTGTGGAAGAACAAGCTGTGTTCGCAGCATGGCTTTTCCAATGATGCCAAACATGACCATGTTAAAAGTTAAGAATAAAAAAAAAATCTGTTGTGGTTTTTTCAGTTTTATTAATTCAGCATTATTGTTCACATTTCAATTATAATGTGAAAAATTTATGCGGCACAACATTTTTTGGGGGTGGGTTTTAGCTAAAATCCTTTAATTTCTCACAAAAATCAAAGGAACAGGTCCCCAGTTCTAATTTTATTAACCAGCGTACCCCATAGAATAAATAACCGCAAAGGCTCGGATGATAAAATGTGAAAAAAATAATTTTATCCCAGGACTCGGAGACTCCTTTTTCCATCTCTTTCTTTACTTTATTTATAGCAGCAAGGTTTACAGTATGAAGAACAAAAACTTCCCCAACAACAGGGGTAAAACACGCCACACCCTCTCCCAGTCTGTCCACTTAGTCCGCCCAGAGACAGGCTCCTCCTCTTTCTTTGCTGCTCTTCGAACAGATAAGTAGCTTTCCTAATTTCTCCTGTAAATTTTATGTTTTATGTAAAATATATCTAGTGTCTTTGAATTTAAATAACACTAAACATTGTGCCTGGGGACGCCGCTACCCTCCGGTGTTAGCCGCGGGGGTCGGCGCTTCCCACCGGGCCCTACCGGAGACCAACTAGGTCCCCGCGTCTGACCCGGTATTGCGCGCTATTTTGACCCCGCTCGGACGACATCCGCGTTCGTTCGGGGACAGTCTTACAAACAATTTCGGCTGCGTGCATTCCTCTCAGGTTTCGCGGGCTTCCCGCTCGTGGTACGCGACGGCGCTTAACCACGCCCACTTCCCTCGCGCTGACGGCCATTTCCTAAGACGCAATCTCCACAAACGAGGTACGAATGTCGAGCTCCCAAAACCGCAGCATGTCTCGCTCTCCCTCCCGGGGCTCCGGGTCGGAGTGCAGCTCGGCCAATGTGTCGGCGGCTCCTGAGGAGATTGACCCTCCCTTGCCCAAAAAACATGAAAAATCGAGCTCTTCATCCAAATTTGCAGCCCTCGAGGCCTCCCTCCGCTCCTCCATTACTGAGTCCATGTCTGCAGCTGTAGCAGACATGCACTATACATTTAGACGCTCCATGGAGGAAGCTGTTAACGCGCTCCAAGCGCCCCCCCAAGTAGCCTCATGCTCCGCGTTTCTGCCAGAGAAGGTGCCACAGGTCTCAGAACCTGCCCATCCTAGAGATCGATCTAAGGACGCCTCCCCTCAAAGGGTCTTAGACCCACCAGCCTTAGGGCATAATGATCCCCATATCCCTTATCCACCTGGTGCTTATGGAGGGGCTGGCAACCCCGTAAAATTGCCTTTACTGATTAGCGAGTCTGATTCTCGCAAGAGAGCCCCTGACCGCGGGCGCACAATGCGGCCGAGAGTAAAAGACCCAAGGCGTCAGCCTGGAGTCTCGTCCCAAGAGGGACAAGTTCAGGGGAAGGCGATCCTGAGGGCGATGACGGAGATGACTCCATAACACTATACGCCCCGGTCCATGATGAGGACCTAATGGTGGAGCCACCCCCTATGCAGGTTGGGGATACTATTTACGATCCAGCGGGAAATCCCATGTTTAATCCCCGTGAGATTTCCCACCCGAGCTCTACCGCTTGGACCCCCCAACCCCATATTGAACGCTGGGTTGACAGCGTTATGCGCTGCCCTCTTGACAAAGCAACCCGTTTAAACCTGCGGGCAGAATGCCCTCGGCCCACCACTGCTGGCAAGACATGTATCACCCCCGAGGTGGATGAAGCTTTCCAGCAGTTTGTCGCCAACAAAGGTTGGTCGGCTAAGAAAGGCATAGACTTTGCCATTAAGACTTGTCAGGACAAATTACTTGATACGGCTGGCCCTTTGGTGAAAGTCCTAGACATTGTGAATCACGCCAAATTATCTGACCTCCAACTAGATCCCTCTGAAATTGAGGAATGGCTACAGCGCTCCCTCTGCTTGTTAGGAAATGCGAACGCTGCGCTAGCGTCAGAGCGTAGAAAGACTATCCTGCTAAAAATGGATACTAATCTGACCCACATGGCAGCCACCGACTTGGGCGCCAAAGCGGAAGGCCAACTCTTTGGCGACCCATTTGCCAAGAAACTCAACACCTACGTGGGGTCTTTCTCTATGCTGGACAAGGTCGAAGCCACGATGAAGAGAGTCTTCCCAGGACGGGTCTCTCACAGGCCGGCAGAGACAGGGGTCGTTCTGCCGGCCGTGCGGGTTACCCCCGCTCCTTCGGCCCCGCCTTCAACTCCGCTCGATATGCGGCTGACAATCCCAGCTCCGGCTCCCGGTTCTTCCCAACCAGAGCCAGACCCTGGCGAGGAAACACCTATAGAGGAGGCAGATCCTCCTATCGCAGACCCTCAGGTGAGCATCTTTCAAATTCTCCCTTCATCAAGGGAGAGGGTCGGGGGTCGTCTGGCCAGATTTGCGCACGCGTGGTCGCGCCTCACTACCGATGCGTGGGTTCTGGCCACGATACGGGGGTTTTCCATAGACTTTGTGGACACGCCTACACAGACACAACCCCCCGCGCCGCTCCACTTTGCGCACACCCAGGTTTTGCTGGTGCAGGCGGAGGTTCGGGACCTGTTGTCCAAAGGGGCGATCGAACCCGCCACACCGTCCACGAACGGTTTCCTCAGCAACCTGTTTTTGGTCGCCAAAAAGGGCGGGGGTTTCCGCCCAGTCATCAACTTAAAACAGTTGAACCTATCGGTCGTTTACCGCCATTTCCAGATGGAAGGTATTCACACCTTACGACATGTCCTCCGGAGGGACGATTGGTTGGTCAAACTGGACCTGAAAGACGCATACCTGACGGTGCCAATCTGCTCGACCCACAGGGATTTCCTCAGATTCCTCTGGCAAGATCGTATGTGGCGGTTCACGTGCCTCCCGTTCGGCCTCTCGTCGGCGCCATGGTGCTTCACGAAACTATTGAAGCCGGTGGTCGCTTCCCTGCGAACCAGAGGGGTCCGCCTGATTATATACCTGGACGACATCCTCCTGATGTCCGAGTCCAGGGACACACTTCTGACGCACCTTCAATGGACGATCTCCCTCCTGCAAGAACTGGGTTTCTTGATCAATGCGGAGAAATCTCTACTGCTCCCAACGCACCGCATCGACTTCCTGGGGTTTCTCCTGGACTCCCACGACCTCCGGTTGTTCCTGCCCCCTCCAAGATTCGGGACATCCGCAAGGAATCTTCCTCTCTCCTCCGACACTCAGCGCCTACTCTGAGGATCTTGGCCAGAGTGATAGGTCTTCTGGCGGCGGCACGTTGGCGATTGTTCCAGCGCCTCTACACTATCGGCCCTCCAACGCCTGAAGGCCCGTTCCCTCCGGGCGGGTTCGGAGTACTCGGATCTGGTGTCCCTGACGGACGACGCCCGGTCGGACCTGACGTGGTGGATCTCCCAGATGGTGCCTTGGAACGGCAAACACTTGTTCCCTCCGGCCCCGACTCTCACTATAGACTCCGATGCCAGCGGCCTCGGATGGGGTGCCCACTGCGACGGTGCGGAGACAGGGGGACGCTGGTCTCCCTCGGAACAGACTCGACACATCAACGTCCTGGAACTACTGGCGGGCTTCTTCGCCATACGGTGTTTCACGAAGAATTCCCCACATCGCTCGATCCTACTTCGCTTGGACAACTTCCTGGCAGTGCGTTATATCAACGCCATGGGGGGCCCCAGATCGGAGTCTCTGTCTCTCATGGCTTCGGACTTCTGGGGGTACTGCCTGCGCCACGATCTCTGGGTTCAAGCCCAGTTCATCCCGGCCTCTCCAATCAAATCGCCGACTGGAATTCTCGTCACCTATCGGATCCAGGCGACTGGCGGATACCGTCTTCAGTGTTCGATCAACTTCACTCGCTATGGGGACCTCTCCGCTGGGACCTGTTTGCCTCGAGGTTGAACGCTCAACTACGGGAGTTCTTCAGCTGGAGGCCGGATCCCGATGCTCTGGCAGTCGATGCCTTCCTCCAAGACTGGTCCGAGGCACGTCACTATGCCTTTCCTCCCTTCGCCCTGATTGCTCGGACACTAGGACAACTCCGGGCTCAAGGAGCGACATTGGTCCTGATTACTCCTTTTTGGACGACTCAGCCTTGGTTCCCGACACTCCTGGAACTTGCGATCGATACCCCCAGGATACTACCCCGCCGCCCAGACCTCCTTCAGGACGCGGTGGACGCGCCCCATCCTCTGGTGGCGGACGGCAAGCTGGATCTTCTAGCGTGGCTGGTTTCCGGTTTGCCTGGCAAAGCCGAGAGATTTCGATCCGGACTGGGGAACTCCTATTGCAAGCATGGGCTCCCGGCACCCGGAGTGCGTACGGCTCTGCCTGGGGCAGATGGGCTGACTGGTGTCTGGGACGGCATCAGGATCCCGTTTCAGCCTCTCTAAATTCGGCATTGGACTTTCTGACGTCCCTGTTCGACTCTGGATTGGCTTTCCGCACCCTGAATGTGTACCGCTCGGCTATGTCTGCGGGTCATGTTGGTTTCGCCGGTGTGGCTCTGGGTCAACATCCTTTGGTTTGCCGTCTGCTGCGGGGGGCTCGCTTTGAGCGGCCCCCCTCCCTCGGTACTCCTCCACATGGGATGTTTCCCGGGTCTTGCGTTTCCTGGAGACTTGGCCGGACAATGGGGATCTTTCCCTGCGACAGCTGTCGGCGAAACTGGTGATGCTTCTCTGTTTATTGTCCTGTAAACGGGTGGGTGATGTTCGGGCACTGGATTACCCTTCACGTTCCTTTGGCCCGGACGGTGTCACCTTCGACGTCTCTAGACGTACCAAGACGTCTATATCGGCTGTGTTTTTTCCATCTTACCCGGACCGTCCCTTGTTGTGCCCGGTTCGATGTCTCCGACTATATGAGGATCGACTGGTGGGTTTCCGGACTGGGGCCGTTTCCCCCTGTTCCTGTCTTTCCGTGCACCGCATCGCCCTGTGTCCTCAGCGACCTTGGCTCGGTGGGTGCGCTGGTTGCTGGAGCTGGCGGGAGTCGATACCGCCTCCTATGGGGCCCACTCGGTCCGGGCCGCCATGGTTTCCTCGGCTGTTGCAGTTGGCTGTCGCCTGGAGGACATCATGCGTTCCGCGGACTGGTCAAGGGAGTCGACTGCTCGTCTTTTCTACCTACGCCCTGTGCGACACTGGACAGAGACTGTTGTTGCTCAGCTTTGAATTGGCAAAATAGGAGCCTCCGAGTCCTGGGATAAAATTGAGGAATTTTCCTATTTCCATGACGGAAAGTTCTAATTTTAATAAGGACTCGGAGGCGAGTATTTTCCCCCCATATTGTTTCCCTCCCCGTTGACTATTCCTTTATTAAAGCTTCCTCTGGTTGTCCGTGTCTTATTTACTGCGCGTGCCTGCGCTTTGCGTTGTTATCTGCGCCGCTTCTGCGCGCATCTCCCTGAATAAAGATTTTTACTGAGACTGGTGTTTCGTATTCCTTGACTGCGCCTTGCGTTGCAAGTTGTCGATGGCTCGGTTTTAACCTCTGCCCCGTGTTTCTTCTTCTCTTTCAGCCTCACGCTGATCGTTCTGCCTTGACGGCGTTTTTCATGGTTTCCCCACGCCCGGCCGTGTTTGGCTTCTTCGTCTCCCCGTCGGGTAGCTCCGTCTCGTCCTGGAGATTCTGACTTCTGACCTGCAAAGAAAGAGGAGGAGCCTATCTCTGGGCGGGACTAAGTGGACAGACTGGGAGAGGGTGTGGGCGTGTTTACCCCTGTTGTTGGGGAAGTTTTTGTTCTTCATACTGTTAAACCTTTGCTGCTATAAATAAAGTAAAGAAAGAGATGGCAAAATACTCGCCTTCGAGTCCTTATTAAAATTAGAACTTTCCGTCATGGAAATAGGAAAATTCCTCAATTTTACACACTGTAGATGATTGGAAATTCACATTTTTTTGTTATAGCATTCTGGCAGGGCAGATACATGATACATTGATAATGATACATTATGAATCTGCCGTAAAAAATGAAATATAATTTGTCTTGGTCATATAATAAAACAGGACTCCAAATCGCATTTAAACATGATGAGCAAAAACTGTAAAAATGGGCTCAGCACACAGGTGAAATGGCTCCGCAGCGGAAGGGTTGACATAAATTGGACAGGCTTTCAGAATAATCTTAAATTTATTGGAAAGTGGTCACGTGACATTGAATAAAAGTATCGGTACTCAGTCTTACAAAGATGGCATTGGTGCATCCCTAAAATATGGTTATACTTATTTTTTTAGATAGGGATTGTTGCTGGAATATCATGGTAACACACGCCAAGGAATGGTTACACCTACCAAGGAACATATTTATCCTGTTTCTGATAGGAATATTGGTATGTGTAACCATAATATTCCACCTAGAATTCCCATCAGAAACAGATTAAATATATTGCTTGGCATGTGTAACCATGATATTCCACCAATCATCCCTATGTAGACTCTTTCTCTATTTCGATATAATTTACGATCAGGTCTATTCACAAAAGATGAAACTCAGGAGAATTGGCAGAAGTGAAAATTCTAGGTCAAAATAGCCAAACCAGAAAAAATCTCCCATTTATCTCACTTTCCTAATCAGCTGTTTGGTCTAAATTGTTCTCATCTCCTGACAAGTCTCCTGAGTTTCACATTGGGGTTATTCAGAGCGAGCTGATCTGGCCACTGAAATGTCACGAACAGGGAATTTCCCTCTATGGTGACATTTCGGGGCCCTTCAGCTATTCAGAGAGCAGGCAGTTTGCCAAATTGTGGCGACCTGGCAGCCAGTACGGTGCCTGTTTGAAAGCAGTGAAATTCCTCATAGAGAAGCAATGGTTAATCTATTCAGAGAAGACCGAACAGCAGTAAAAGGTTGCCGAAGTGCCCTGCTGTTCGGTGCTTTCATTCGGCAGGTTTATTCAGGTGAATCCCATAGGCTTCAATGTTAAAAATATTCCTGTTTTAATTCAATATCTAATAAACTGTTTATTATTTTAATCTGCAGTAAAGTCTTGTGTGTTTTCTTTTTTTAACCCGTTTGTCAACGTTTTCTGGCAGCTGGTCTGTGCTGTGCTCAGCAGCTTTGTGTGCTTTTTCCGATGTGTTGGGCGTGTTTTTTGCAGTGGGTTTTCGGCAGGTTTTCCCTGCACTCCAGGGATCCCGGGGTTAATTCTGAATTCCCCAAAGTGCAGGGAATGAGAGAGCACCGACATGTTGGCGACATTTTGGTGCTCTCTGTATAACCCCCCCTAGTGACTGGACCTGTATATCAGCAAGTGAATAGTTAAACATTTTCAATAAACCTTTGCAGCTTGGTATCAAGCACTGCAGAAAAGAACATATTAGTTCTAGTTAATAGTCCATAGACAGCAGGGTTGTGTGGACTGTAGAGTTTAATGGACCAGGGACATATCATGTAGGTCAGGATGGGGTACAATTGCTGTGACTGTTACTCCAAGTGAGTGTGAGGTTTACAAAAATATCACATTACACCAGAATGTATTTAGGGTTGGCAGCACTTTCACGCTGAGCCCTGCTGCCCCCCCCACATTTATACTAAATAAAATGTAAGCATGATAAAATATATGAAATTAAGACATAATTACAACCGATCTGGGCTTTTTATATCAAAGTTTGATTTGTGACAAAAGCAAAGTATGTTATGAACGAGTTATTTCTAACATATAGTCTAGAGATTTGTTGCTGTTTTACACCTGGATCTCTAGAAAGATGATAGGAATAAAATGCTGCATCCTCCAGTATGCTGCCCCAGCTCTAGTTGGTCTATGCAAGAATATACACCTGTCTGCAGAATTTAAACAAATCTTCACATTGATGCATACAAGAATGATAATAATGTTTCACGTGAGGCCATACATTGTTGTTACCTTTCCTGAAAACTCTGTATCAGAATACAAATTGCAGTTGGTGTAGTAATGGGTTGTTAAAATGTGGTTTTATAAATCTGTCATTGAGCGTTACAACTAAAAGCTTTATTAATTCCCTGACACAGATAAAGATACAGAGCGCCGGATTTTTATCTGTTACTGATTCTTCTTAAGGATTCATAACTTCATGCTTTTAGGAGTGTAATTCCTTTTCAATGTTTGCAATTTATAGTTCTAGTTTCTATTGGTCATTGTAAGGGATTGTATTGCATGAAGAACAGACATCAATAGACAAAATTGTGCAATAAAATATATATATAAGTACAGTTCTACTTGTGGTTTTAGAGGTATTAATTTCTGATTTTTTTTGTTTTACCTTGGTCTGAAATGTTCCGTAGCCTTTGACGAGAAAGGGACATCCAGCTGCCAGCTCCAGCACGCGCCGTTCAGTCAGGGTACTGTCGCGTCCACCGTCAAGCAGGATTTTCTTTGCCATGATCTTCACCGCCACCGTCTTCTTGGTTCTCCTGTTCGATGCCAGCAAGACCTGAACAAGCCAGAGGGATTATTGCAAGTTACAGGGCCAGTCATGAATCCCCAGCAAAACAATCATAACATTGTGAGTAACACGTTGACTCAAGGAGTAAAATTGTATCTCTCAACTAATGTGTTTTGTAATATTCACTATTCAGGGGGTCATGTGACAAAGCAGCATGAGGGGGTCATGTGACCAAGCCGCAGCCACATAGTGACAGCTAAGATTTAACTGAGGATCAGAGAAATCCTTGTTAAAACCTGATGTTAATGACCCTCACATCATACACACCCTCTGGAGAGAATCCCATCATGTGAGATATTGGGGGCTATTCACCTTAATAGTGTTTTTACAGAGGTAACACACTTTGAAGGTGAATAGCCTCCAATATAACCGGACTACAGTTTACATTTGGCAGAAGATGCTCTATTGTTAAAGAAAAGCAGCACATAGTATTAAATAACACCATGTTGGAGAGGATTACTGTACCAGAAGAGCAAAAATTACAATAATTTGTATATTTTCAATTTAAAAGGAGCAAAAATTGAATTTAGAAATGCATTAAACGATATATCCTAACCTACTCTGGTGCAAACTTTATTATTTTATATATTCTGTGT
Source organism: Leptobrachium leishanense (assembly GCA_009667805.1). Lineage (NCBI taxonomy): Eukaryota > Metazoa > Chordata > Amphibia > Anura > Megophryidae > Leptobrachium > Leptobrachium leishanense. The sequence continues at coordinate 4,418 of RXON01001050.1, read as the reverse complement.
TGGATTAATAAAGAATTTGAATTACAACTATTCTGTTAAAATAAAATAATAAATAAATAATAGGTGTCTACCCTTGAAGAAAATTGCTTACTTTCCCGAAGTTGCCTTCTCCCAAAACTGCATGGAAGATGAAGTCACCGGGTGAAAGGGTTGTTTCCTGGGCCTCCTTGGTGTCATCGGGCCGTGCACTGCTGCCTTCTGTTGGGTTAAAATTAAACTAAATATAACGAATGTAAACAAATTCACTAGTCAATACATTATTTTCAAATGACTAACGTTCCTTACACTGAGGTTAATCCTCTAATTTACCTGTAATCTGTATAGTAATATATCCTGCCCTCCCATTAGAAGTACAAAATTATATCTTACCTCTGGTTGTCTTTGTCTTCTTCTTGTAGTTTTCCAAATTGTCGTCATCATTATACTTACCTGCGTCACTCTCATGTTTGCGTTTCCTCTCCACCTGTCGGCCTTCCTTGATGGTACCTTCTTTACTCCTCTCCAGTTGTTCCCCATCTCGCCGACTCGTCTCAGGAATGTCTGGGTCTGTCAAAATCAGAATTGAAGTCTTAATGTTGGTCATTTTGTATATAATGGTTAAAAAGTCACAAAACTGTACAGAAATCCAAGGTTTTCTTCTCTGCTCCAAATCGCCTCCTTCTCGCACCAGGGTTCAAAAAGATATGGCAGTTGGTCCAGCAGAGCTGGCAGGTGACATGTCTGGCAGGTGCCATGCGGGTGCCATGTCTGGCAGGTGCCATGCAGGTGCCATGTCAGGCAGGTGCCATGTCAGCGCATGTTTAGTGCCTGGAGATCCACTGAGCGCTTACATTTGAAACCCCAATGCTTATTACAGCCCTGATTTGTCTCTAAAAACCTAAACTTGTTACAGTAGCCTGATACTGTAAACTTTATAACTTTTTTTGATTAATTTGTAAATGGCCAAAGGACACAAATGTGTAGATTTTATTTCACTCATATTAATGAATACATTTGCTGTTTCAGTTTTACCAATGTAGATGTGACTCAACTTTAATAATGAGAATTTTGTGAATTAGGCCTCGTTTTCTTAGTGACTATAATCCTATTATTGGGGATACTAGTTGTAAAGCCTGCCCAGAGGGCAGTCTATTGTGGATATACTGCCCCTGCTCATGTATACTGCCCCAGCTCGTGGATACTGCCCCAGCTCGTGGATACTGCCCCAGCTCGTGGATATTGCCCCAGCACGTGGATACTGCCCCAGCACGTGGATACTGCCCCAGCACGTGGATATTGCCCCAGCACGTGGATATTGCCCCAGCTCGTGGATATTGCCCCAGCACGTGGATACTGCCCCAGCACGTGGATACTGCCCCAGAACGTGGATACTGCCCCAGCACGTGGATATTGCCCCAGCACGTGGATATTGCCCCAGCACGTGGATATTGCCGCAGCACGTGGATACTGCCCCAGCTCGTGGATACTGCCCTAGCACGTGGATATTGCCCCAGCACGTGGATATTGCCCCAGCTCGTGGATACTGCCCCAGCTCGTGGATACTGCCCTAGCACGTGGATATTGCCCCAGCACGTGGATGGATACTGCCCCAGCACGTGGATATTGCCCCAGCTCGTGGATACTGCCCCAGCTCCTGGATATTGCCCCAGCACGTGGATACTGCCCCAGCACGTGGATATTGACCCAGCACGTGGATATTGCCCCAGCACGTGGATATTGCCCCAGCTCGTGGATACTGCCCCAGCACGTGGATACTGCCCAGCACATGGATATTGCCCCAGCACGTGGATATTGACCCAGCACGTGGATATTGCCCCAGCACGTGGATACTGCCCCAGCACGTGGATACTGCCCCAGCACGTGGATACAGCCCCAGCACGTGGATACAGCCCCAGCACATGGATATTGCCCCAGCTCGTGGATACTGCCCCAGCACGTGGATACTGCCCAGCACATGGATATTGCCCCAGCACGTGGATTGATACTGCCCCAGCACGTGGATACTGCCCCAGCACGTGGATGGATACTGCCCCAGCACGTGGATACTGCCCCAGCACGTGGATACTGCCCCAGCACGTGGATACTGCCCCAGCACGTGGATACTGCCCCAGCTCGTGGATACTGCCCAAGCACGTGGATACTGCCCAAGCACGTGGATATTGACCCAGCTCGTGGATATCGCCCCAGCACGTGGATATCGCCCCCCCCCGCTCGTGGATATGGCCCCCCCACTCGTGATATGGCCCCCCCGCTCGTGGATATGGCCCCCCCGCTCGTGGATATACTCACCTACATCGGCCCTCCAGCGATGGCGGTCCCGCGTCCCGCTTCCAGCGTCCTCTCTCGCTCCGTTGGTCGCCGGATGACGTCACGAAAGCCTTTGACCCCCGGGGTCAAAGGCTTTCGTGACGTCATTCCGGCGAACAACGGAGCGAGAGAGGACGCTGGAAGCGGGACCGCCATCGCTGGAGGAGCTAAGGGCCGATGTAGGTGAGTATGTGTAGGCAACATCCCCCTACATTGGCCCGGAGCCTCAGCGGTGGCTGTCGTAGGCTGCTCGGCCGGCCTCCAGGCTTAGGCGAGCCCCCGGCTCGGCTGGGCCTGTAGGCCCAAGCCAAGCGGGGGGCTCGCCTGAGCCTGGAGGCCGGCCGAGCAGCCTGCGACAGCCGGAGGACAGTCACTGCTGGAGCTCAGGGCTAATGTAGGTGAGTATGTGCTCTCCACACCCACCCTGCTTACTCGGCCGGTATCCAAGCTTAGGCGAGCCCCCGGCTTGGGCCTAGAGGCCCAGCAGAGCCGGGGACTCGCCTGAGCATGGAGGCCGGTCGAGTTGCATGCTCAAACGTCCTCCAGGCTTAGCGGAGTCCCCGCTCGGCTGGGCCTCTAGGCCCAAGCCAAGCCGGGGGCTCGCCTGAGCCTGGATGCCGACCAAGCTTAGGCGAGCCCCCGGCTTGGCGTGGGCCTAGAGGCCCAGCCGAGCCGGGGACTCGCCTGAGCCTGGAGGACGCCCGAGCATGCAACTCGACGGCCTCCATGCTCAGGCGAGTCCCCGGCTCGGCAGGGCCTCTAGGCCCAAGCCGGGGGCTCGCCTAAGCTTGGATACCGGCCGAGCAAGCAGGGTGTGTGTGTGTAGAGCACATACTCACCTACATCGGCCTCGAGTCCTCCACCGGTTCCACACATACTCACCGACATCGGCCCTTAGCTCCTCCAGCGATGGCGGTCCCGCTTGCAGCATCCTCTCTCTCTCCGTTGCTCGCCAGGATGACGTCACGAAAGCCTTTGACCCCCCGGGGTCAAAGGCTTTCGTGACGTCATTCCGGCGAGCAACGGAGAGAGAGAGGATGCTGCAAGCGGGACCGCCATCGCTGGAGGAGCTAAGGGCCGATGTCGGTGAGTATGTGTTAGGCAACATCGGCCCTGAGCTCCAGCGGTGACCTCCTCCGGCCGAGCAGGCTGCTCGGCCGGCCTCTACGCTTAGGCGAGTCCCCGGCTCGGCTGGGCCTGTAGGCCCAAGCCAAGCCGGGGGCTCGCCTAAGCCTAGAGGCCGCCGAGCAGCCAGCGGCAGCCGGAGGAGGTCTCCGCTGGAGCTCAGGGCCAATTTTGGGGTGTATTTTTTGGGAACTTCGGCCCCGATCCTCCAGCGGTGACCTTCTCCGGCTGCCGCTGGCTGCTCGGCGGGCCTCTAGGCTTAGGCGAGTCCCCGGCTCGGCTGGGCCTGTAGGCCCAAACCGAGCCGGGGGCTCGCCTAAGCCTAGAGGCCCGCCGAGCAGCCAGCGGCAGCCGGAGGAGGTCTCCGCTGGAGCTCAGGGCCGATTTTGGGGTGTATTTGTTTGGGAACTTCGGCCCCGATCCTCCAGCGGTGACCTTCTCCGGCTGCCGCTGGCTGCTCGGCGGGCCTCTAGGCTTAGGCGAGTCCCCGGCTCGGCTGGGCCTGTAGGCCCAAACCGAGCCGGGGGCTCGCCTGAGCCTGGAGGCCCGCCGGCAGCCGGAGGACGGTCACCGCTGGAGGATCGGGGCATCTGGCCGTGTAAACACACGGGTAGCTGCGCGCGGCTCGTGCCGTTTTTTTTTTTTTTTTTTTCACGCGGCCGGCACGCGCAGCTACCTGTGTGTTCTAACGGCCGCTTTCAAATGTCCGTCGCGCATGCGCAGTAGGGTTTTGGCGACGGACAGTTTTTTAGCTTATCCTTTTATAGTATAGATATCCTCCAGTAGTCTTAATGTGGAAGTCCTTTTATTGTGTTTTATATAAACCTGCTTTATATTTGTTACGGCCTTTAACATTAATCAGTAATAATGCCTATACCACAAGCCAAATTATGCTATGCCAAGCCCTGGCATGGGTCACGGGTAGGAGCTTTTGAGCAAAAATGTATGAACCAAATAAAACAATATAGAAAGTACACAATTTTAGT
>RXON01001049.1:0-35389 GCA_009667805.1 Leptobrachium leishanense | reverse complement strand
TGGGTACATTGCAGATGAAAATGGCCATACAACTTTTTAATGTAGCTAAATCCCTAATTCCCAGAAAATGGTGCTTGACCGACTCCACAACTGTGTGAGAATGGATTCAGGCCATGGAGGGTGTCTGCGAAATTTATTTATTTATTTATTTATTTATAAAGGATTTTACCAGGAAGGATACATTGAGATTTCTCTCGTTTTCAAGCATGTCCTGGGTTCAAGAACATTGAAGTGTTACAGTTACAGAAATACAAAGTAATACAATGCAAGATATTAAAAAAATATATATATATACAGATTAACAGAAAAATATGTAGGAAATATAGTCACTAGGTTACATGTTTACAGGTGCATTCTGTATTGAGGTATGTTAATAGGGAGATTTTGAGTGACTTAAGACTGGGGGAAGATTTGATGGTGTCTGGGAGGTTATTCCATAATTGTGGTGCTCTGTAGGAAAATGAGGACCGAGCCACTGTCTTTTTGTATTGTGGTATAGCAAGTAAGGTGCTGGTCCTGGATCGGAGGTTATAGGATGAGGGAGCTGCTGGGGGAAGCAGTCTATTCAGGTAGGGTGGCAGCTTCCCAGAGATGCTCTTAAACACCAGGCTGGAAAGGTGAAGGGTGCGTCTGGATTCCAGCGATGGCCAGTTTAGCTCTTTTAACATGTCACAATGGTGGGTCATGTAGTTACATTGTAGCGCAAAGCGTCAGAATGAGTTATACAATGTAGTAAGTTTATGAAGGTGTGTTTGCGGGGCGGCTGCATACACTACATCTCCGTAATCAATAGCCAGCATAAGCATTTGCTGTACAATCTGCTTTCTTACCGCGGGACTCAGGCAGGATTTGTTTCTGTACAGGGCACCTAGTTTGGGGTAAAGTTTAGATGAGAGTTTTTCGATGTGGGGGCCAAAGGATAGATTAGGGTCCAACCACATACCTAAATATTTGAGAGATGTGACTGTGGTCAGCGTGCCATTTGATTTTGTCCCAACACATAGATGGGGATTTTGCAATTTGTGTAGTTTAGGTGCTGTTCCAAAGAGCATCGTTACAGTTTTGTCAGTATTTAAAAAAAGTTTGTTGTTTTTGATCCACTTTTCTACCTCTGTGAATTGTTCTTGCAGCACGGCCTCCAGCTGCGGGAGATTTGGTTTGCTGGTATAGATCACAGTGTCGTCTGCGTACATATGTACAGTTGAGGCTTTGCAGACGTTGGGCAGATCATTTATGAATATTGTGAATAGCAGGGGGCCTAGTATTGAGCCTTGGGGTACACCGCAAGTGACTGGGAGCGGGAGGGAGGAGCTGCCAGAAATTGACACATATTGTGATCGGTCGGATACATATGATTGAAACCAGGTTAGCGTGCGATCACCAATGCCAGAGTTTTTAAGTTTTTCTAACAAGATGCCATGGTCTACCGTGTCAAAGGCCTTGGCAAAATCAAGGAAGATGGCTCCAGTTAGGTTTCCTTGTTCCATCCCAGCCTGGATATCATTGCAGACTTTTAGAAGGGCGGTTGTAGTTGAGTGAATTGGACGAAAGCCTGATTGATCCGGAGTTAAGTAGTTCCAATATTGATAATAATCACGTAATTGTGTGTAGACACATTTTTCCAAGACTTTTGACATTACAGGGAGCAACGATATCGGACGGTAGTTGGATACCAAAGTACTGTCACCACTTTTATGGATAGGTACCACTCTCGCAGTCTTCCAGAGCTTGGGTATGTATCCAGTCGCCAGTGACTCATTTATTAGGGTTACAACAGGATTTGCAATTGCAGGCGCACTGATTTTCAGCAGCATTGCTGGTATTTGATCAGGTCCAGACTGGTATTTCATTTTTTGCTTACGGAGAAGTTTAGTAATGACACTGACAGGCACTGGTCTAAAACTGAATTCCTGTCTGATACAGGGACTTTGCACAGTTGGGGGGGCCTGACCTGCATGAGGCCTCTCTGATTGCATGTCATTTCCTAGCTTGGCAATCAAAGTGGTGGCACATCCAACAAAATAATCATTAAAGGCATTTGCTACATCTAGGGGGTGTTGCAGGGTTTGGTTGTTTACTTTGACAGCAGCTGGCTGGGAGTGGACTGGGGGTGATCGTATGTTACTTATGGTTCTCCAAAAGTTTCTAGGGTTTGATATGTTATTGTTTAGATTTTCATTGAAGTAATGGGCTTTGGCCATTTTTGTTTGTTTTGTGCATTCATTCCGGCATTTTCGGTATTCGTAGTGATCGTTCATGGAACCAGTACTCTTGAAATTTGACCACCGTGAATCTCTAAGCTGGTACATTAGTGTAAGATCAGCTGTAACCCAGGGGAGATGAGTCACTTTTACTCGCACTTTACGCAGCGGGGCATGGGAATTCCAGACTTGCAGGAGCTCAGACTGAAAGTATTCAACTGCACAGTCTAGGTCTGGGATTATTCATAAAAGTATAAACTCGAGTACACCTCACCGTGGATCAATGGAGTGGGGGTCTCTTGCTCCACAGCCCCAATAACCGGAAAAAATAGAAAGAACTCCAACATCCACAAAATGATTTCAAATGGATTTAATCCAACATCAAGAAAGGCAACGTTTCGACCAGTTGGTCGAAACGTTGCCTTTCTTGATGTTGGATTAAATCCATTTGAAATCATTTTGTGGATGTTGGAGTTCTTTCTAGGTCTGGGATTAGGTTTAGCCTGTTCCAGGGGAGCTGTTTTAGATCACTTAGGAAGGATTCAAGAATAAATTTCTTGAAAGACCTGGTGGTTATTACCTTTGGGGGAGATTTCAAGGCCTTAATTTTGCGCACGCAGTACACTAGACAATGGTCGCTAAAGCTATTAGCAAGAACACCTGCCTCCTGTATTCTATCAGGAGATGAGGAGAGAATCCAGTCCAACAAGGTATGGTTAGGGCTTTTCATATTAATGCGAGTGGGGGAGGAGATTAATTGAGTTAGTTGCAAAGTTTTAAACAGCGAGCAGTGTTTATTGTTTTTAGGATTTAGCCAATCTGTATTAAAATCGCTGAGTACCAGCAGTTCACTTTTTTGGTTTTGGGCAAGTAGGTTATTAAGGATTTTGAGATATGTCAGAGAGGGAGTGCACTGGAGAGCTCGGTGGGCGATAGAACCCAGCAACAATGATTGATTTACTGAATGGGATCTCAATTATACCAGAGAGGAAATCAAAGGTGACAGGAGAGGTAGAAGTCTGTAAGGGGGTGAACTTTATGGACTCCTCAACATAAATAACAATTCCCCCTCCTCTCTTTGCTCTGTCTTTTCTATAACATGAATACCCCTGTATTGATATGGCAGAGTCTGGTACTTTTGGGGTTAACCATGACTCTGTGAGCACAATGATTTTGGGTTTGTAATAGCAACACCAAGCCTTAAGCTCATCCAATTTAGGGAGTAAACTTCGGATGTTACAGTGCACAAATGAGAGGCCTTTATTAGTGGGGAGACTAAAGGTTGTGTCACCTATAGGACCAGGGTTAGTTTCCACATCGTTTGCCAGGGAAAGTAGCAGAATAAATAGGAATTTGGACAGAGTTTTCTTTTGATAATAAAGTGGTTGCAGAGTTTTAAGTCTTTGTGTGGGGGTAGGAGGGCTGGATTTTAACACTCTCCACCAGCACTCAGCTGATAGGTTAAAAGAACTGAGCAGGCTGTGGTGTATTGGCACTGGTTTTCCATCCTGGGGCAATTGGAAAGGTGTATAGAAGGAGAGAGTAGCTTTAGAGAGAAGGGATGATAAAGAAAAGAGAAGCAATAGTGGGATAAACATTATAGTGAAAGGTGTTGGAGGTGAGTAAACAGGAAATAGAGAGGTACCAGAGTAAATGGTGTAGGTTGCTGCGATATCACATGATCAATTAGTTGGGTATATAACAAATGAAAACCTTGGGGTGGGTGGGTGAGGGGAGGGTGGGCGGGAGAAAAGTCCAGCTGGATGAGAGTAATGAGCTTCACTCTGCAAGGGCCTGTTGCAAACACTGACTGAGTATGGGGTGTGTGCTGGAAGAGAAATCAAGATTGCAAATAGCATCACATTGGGTTGAGATTGTCCAGGAACTTAGGGGGGAGTTTGTAGAGGGCAATAAAAGTTAAGGTTCGTTGAACAGGACATTTGGGCAGAATTGCAGATTTAGAGCAAATGGGTAGAAAAATGTAGAAGGGAGTGGAATGCAGAATTCAGATAGCATTGCAACAATTCAAATATATCTAAAGATACACTTGTGTGCCATACACATACGTACATATATATATATATATATATCACACACAAACACATATACAGTGATATTACAGAGTTAACAAATATACATCAAAAGAAAATGCATTAGGCTATGTGACGTAGAAATGTAAGATCACCTTCAGTGAATGGAGCCTCTACCCAAGATGCCCCATTGTGGAAAGTCCAGCTGGATGAGAGTAATGAGCTTCACTCTGCAAGGGCCTGTTGCAAACACTGACTGAGTATGGGGGATCTTCTTCTCCATGAATAATAAATACGAGAAATACCATGCCACGTGGTACTGGTGGTTAGATTTTCGATCCAAAAGGTCTCGCGGCTACAAACCTGCGGTCTAGACCTGCCATTTGGTACCCTAGCTGGGGCTCTAAGCGGCACGGGACACAAGTAGTAGTGGACCATGACCCCCTTTGCCCTCAACTAAAAGCCCTGTCATCCCTATAACGACAGTGTTTATTGGCGCTCAGGATTAGTACCCCATTGAGTATTACTTGCACTATAGACGATGCGTTGTACCCCCTACCAAGTTATTTCCCCCCCTAGAATATTGCACCTACTGTCTTCTATGCAATTGTGAATTCTGTACTGCACTTACATTGGAACTTTGTACTTCATGTTCGATGGATATCTACACTGTTTTATTCATTTTTGATGTCTCATTTACTGTGTGGGTCCTCCGGGCCTCACCCCGCTGTACAGTGCAAATTTGATGTAAAACCTAATAAAAATTTATTTCAACATAAAAAATACAAGGGGGAAAAAAGATTTTTTTGGTATTAAATTCATCTATTTCGTTTATTTTGCATTTTATATGGTCATATTTGTTATCACTGGAACAAGCATTTAATTTGTGCTTTTCATATTTATGTCTTCCAATTTATTATGCATTACTTTATTATCTATCTCTTGCATTATACTTTTTATGTTGTAAACATTTTGTTTTGGGGGGAGGTTTTGGCTGAAATAGCCAAAGGAGGTCATTAACATTGGCAAGAAGGGTTTCAAAGGTCTGATGCAGTAATTCGGCATTTGAGGCTCAGGGGTACAATGTTTTTTTGAAACAGAATAGTTTTAAAAATAAATTTGTTACTGATTTAAATGACAACTGCAAAAAATAATACTAATCTCACTAATAATAATAATAAAGTGCCAGCCTTTCCTAAATAATCGTAGGTGTTGACAATTGTCAATGAGTAAGAAAAATAACCTTTTCCCAGGGACAGTATGCTCTACCCTCAGGATTTAAGCAAATTAAACACAAACAAACTCTGCCCAGGTGCTTGAGGTATAAATTAGCAAACATGTAGCTTAATCCAACAACAATATAAAAGTTGTAGTCTCAATGTCATAATATTCTTCATGGGAAGCCGGAAAACACATTGTGGGAGCAATCCCATAGGGAGACGCTCGGTACACTAATTAGTCTGATACTAAATGTCCCTTTATTAAGAGGATGCTAGGTAATTGCGTGTTTACATAACATACAAAAAACGTGCAGTCTATCTGTTTTTCTAGTTAATCCGTGCATTTCATCCCGATATAGGCTTAACCAGGTGGTGTCTTAATTATATTCTCCATACTTTGAAATATATAGAAAATTCATCAAACATATATAAAACACATATCATGCCCACAATTGTCTGAGTTTTGAATACGTTCAACACAAACTTTTAAGTCAATTAATTTCTCATTTTCAAATCTTGTAACTAAACAATGAAATGTTTCTGGGCCGCTAGAGTAATGTTTCATTCAGAAGAAGGATACTCTAAGATCTCTAATTTCTGTGTGTTGTCAGGGTTATCTTGAAAATGTCAAGAATGGTGAAAATAAGAATAGTTTGTAGGAGATCAGTCATCTCATATTACATACAGGAGAATTTAAGGAACACTCTACACACTCATCTGAGTGGTCACACTGCTGTGAGGTCCTTGCTCCGTCTCCCACTCTGAGGGGGTTTGGAGGGTTAATTCCGACATGGAAATGCGGGGGTTTAGTAATGCCCAGAACCTCAGTCCAGGGAGCCTTCAGCTCAGGGTTAGGGGCTTGGAGACCTTTGGGAACTAGCCTTATCCAATGGTATCAAATCTTTTCTGCATTGAGAGACACTCGTTTGGCTGGGGCACCCAGCCCCACTGTGGTCGAAAGACATGCTGTGGCTGACCATTTGTCACATCCTGCTGAGATCAGAGGAAGACCAGCACGGGTATAAATATTTTTGTAGAGGAAACTAAAAGCTTAAACTGGGAGAGGTTAGTGTAGAGCAGTGGTTCCCAACCGTGGTTCTCAAGTACCCTCATCAGGTCAGGTTTTCCAGATATCTGAAGCACAGCACAGGTGATATGATTTGCTGCTCAGTGATTGCCGGATTCAGTCTGCATTTCCCCAAGGTAATCCTCAAAACCTAGCCTGATAGGGGTACTTGAGGACCATGATTGTGAACCACTGGGGTAGAGGGTTCAGGAGGGGTTATTGTTTAACCCCTATCTTTCCTACCTTATCTTGTTTTAAACTTGTTGTATCCCTATAGGGCAGGTAATTCTGCAGAGAGTTTCGATTATGGACATCAACGTGCTCTGGTCCTGGCTTTGGAGACCTATTTTCCTCATTATTGAGTGCATCTCCGGCTAAGATGGATGTGTTTCCACACTGGTGTCCACGAGGCAGACGTTTCGCATCAACAAACCAATTCACTGCATTCTTTATGATTTGATTTTATGCTTCATAACGAATATAAATCTGTTCAGGCCACAAATAGATTTATATGTCTGAGAAATTGTGTCTTCAAAAACTGTTACCGCAGCCCACACATTACTTTATCTGGGACATGATGTCAAGGGGAAGCCAAAATATTTTTAGCTTCAATCCATCTTCCATTGAGGACACAGAAACTTTTTTACACATCTCTATCCAAAAACTTCCTGTCTTCTGATAGGTGATTGTCAGCACCACAGCTGTGACCTGAAGAAAACTTTAACTAAACAAATCATTTGTTACAACCCCTTTTGTTTTTCATTTCAGCATATCTGCATTTTGTTAATACCGAATTTCAGATCGTCGAAATGTCATTATAGATGCCAACTGATGGATTAAAAAATCCAAATGAATAAACAATATTCCATTTTTCAAGTCTTTGAGGCATTGGATTTCCACATGTATCAGATGACGTTTCGCAGAATCCCTCTACGCTTTAGAGGAAAGCCTATCTTAATTTATTTTAACATTCTTACATTTATTTCATAATACATTCAGAATCCAAAAATATTGGATGCCAAAACAATGAGAATAAACCAATTTGGAATATCGGAAACTTATCATATTTTTTGGATCAGATCAATTTAGAAATATCAGGAGCGTCCCATATATTTTCCCTTTCTGATATTCAGAACCTCTGTGAAAATTGCTAAAAAAAATTAAAAATTTACAATAAAAATATGACATGATGTGTATAGGCAGCACTTTGCATGTCATGCAAAACTGCACAGTGAAAAATGTAAAAGAATTATCTGTTGTGTTATAATTACAGTTTCTCTATAATTATTAAAAATAATTGATTAGGGTTAGGAGTAGGGATAGGGTTAGCATTAGTGTTAAAGTTTCTATGTGTTTTAATGTTAAGGTTAGGGTTAAGACTAGGTCTACAGTTACAGTTTCTTTACTAATATTAACCCCTTGCCACCGCAGGACGTACTATGCCATCCTCACGGCGGGAGGGTTTTGAAGACACTGGGCGTACATGACCGCCCTGCTGTCTTCAATGGGTCGCCTCAGCCCCTGCCCACAGCAGGCGCGTGCCAATCGCCATTGGCTGAAGTGGGACAGCTTGAACTCAGGCCGTCCCCTTGCAGCCAATGATACACACTGCACGTAGATTGCGTGGGCAGGCCAAATTAGAGGCCTGCAGCAGCACCTGGCAGCGAGGCATACCTGTACACCTTGCTGTCGTTAATCCCAGCACAACGGGCGATGCCCATCTGTCGTGAAGGGGTTAAAAATAATTGATTTGGGTTAGGGCTAGAGTTAGGATTGCAGTTTCTGTGTATTTTATGATTAGGGTTAGGGATAGGGTTAGGGATAAGGTTAGGGAAACCTTTTTTGTTGTTGTTTTGTTTTTGGGGTTTTTTCCTGTCTCATTTAAATCTGAGTAGACCCAGTTTAAATTCAGATCTGGCCAAAATGTAATCAAAAAAATTTGGATCGATCTGAATTACCGGTCTGCCGATTTAGGCTGGGGTCAGACGAACGCAGTGCGAACATGCGTTGAGACGCATTTTATTACGGCCGTAGTAGCAGCAAATGACGTCCAATGACGGCCAATATACGAAGTACGGCCGCACTAAAGTTTGGCCGCGCAACGCAAGCGGCAAACAAACGTATTTTTTCTGAGAACATGGAACCGCTAGTACTGACGCACAGAGTACGCTGCGTTGACATAGCGGCGTGTGTGCGTGATTAGGAGATGTCAGACACTTCACATGTCTGGCCAACATCACGTCCATTTGTTTTTTATAGCTCTGTCAAAAAATACAGCAGACATTGCGCATCGTATGACCGCTATCGCGTCTTACGTGAAAAAATGCATTCGGACGCATCAATGCACTTTTTGACGGTAGACGTGAAAAATGCATTCGTCTGACCTTAGCCTTACCAGCTGATTTCCTAATACATCCAAACTAAACCCCCACAAGTCTCCTGGAGAGTCCATATCTACTTTCTGTCTTGAAATCCAATAGTAGGATAGGACTACACTAAGCTAGATGGGGCTACGCTAACCAAGAGCTGTGATGATATGAAACATTGAAAAGTCTATTTGGAATTCAGTGTGGGACATGTGACCTGAGAGCTTAGGAAGCAAGAACCAGAGTTGATAAACCAAAGGACCAAATGTGGGTTAGAGTGTACAACGACATCATACTGGTACAAAAATCAGATCTATAATAATCATAACAACACTATTCATACCCTGCCATGACAAATATATATGGAATAGCTCAAGCCAACAAAAAATCTGACCATCAGATTGTCCCCACCACAACTCACTGTTATTCGCCCCAAGCCAGAAACGCACATCTCTGGAAGCATTAGCTTTTATTTTCTCCCGTGTTCCATTACTTGATGAAGACCATCTAGCAATGATGAAATTGGAACATCTTCATATTCTTTCTCCACCCTTGTAACTCACATTTTATTGTCATTGTTGAATCAAAATAACATCTGACCAACATCTCCCAGAGCTGTTCTGTTGGTCTTTGCGGTGCTAATCAGTGATGAAACACTGCAAAAGGGAGATAATGATGTTTTGTTGAAGATGAAGAGCAAGTCCGTGTTTACAGATCCTGAGTGTTCCACAAGTGGCTAGAATGTCCATATAGCCCGGCATAAAGCTGTGACAGGTCCTTATGGTCTGCAGAGAGTGAGTGAAACACTTGTAATACGTTGAAAATGATGAGAGCTTCACTTAGATCACCAAGTGCATGTTGTGTTTATGAAACATTGTACTCTGCAACACAGCAGCAGATTCACTCGTTAAACAAACCACATTTTAAGCAGAGTTTATAATTGTTAATGATACTTGAATGTCCGATTGAATTTTAATCCCATCACTGTTAAAAATGACGTCATCGCATGCTGGTCTAATGGGACGGGAATCCGTCCCAAGTGGCTGGGGTCTCCCCCTTCCCTGCAGAGACTCCATGTCGTGTTGGAGACATCCTTTGCATATAGCGGGATTCCCGAGGATGTCCCCCATGCGTCATCTGCAGCATTGGGGTTATTGACCTTTCAATAAAAAATTGACCTCGAAACCCACTACTCTGATCATAACTGAAAACATCAGAAAAATTTAATAAATTGTTATTCAGAATTTACAATTAGTTCTAGGTAGAGGAGTTGGATTACTCAGACACCTGGTCACATACTATTAATTTAACTTTGTAACACGGACAGACTTTGGGATAAATGATCAGGGTAATTCAAAGAGCTCTGAATTGTGGCCGAACAGTGAAATTCAGCGTACGGTTACCTTTCCTGGCCATTCGGCTATTCGGAGAGCAGGCAGTTCGCCAAATGTTGGTGAATTGCCTGCACATACTGTGCCTGTTCGTTACCTGTTCGAGGGCAGTGAAATCCCCATAGAGAAGCAATGCTTCATCAATTCAGAGAACAAAAACCAGCAGGGAAAAGTTGCCGAATTGCCCTCCTGTTCGGTGGTTTCATTCGTCAGGTATATTCAGGAGAATCCCATAGGCTTCAATGTTAAAAATATTCCCGTTTTAATTCAATATCTAATAAATCATTGATTATAATATTCTGCAGTAAAGAGTCTCTTTATTTTTAGATTTTTTAGGATCTTTTAGGCATTTTTGGGGATTTATTTGCGAATTTCTTTTTCCGTTTTTTTTAAATCTTTTTTTCTTTTTCTGTAACAGCCCTTTTTATTATCATTCCCTGGACCTCATATGTAAATTTCAGACATTTTCGTTCTGTAGTTTCTTTGCAAACAGCGTTTCACTTTTCAAACATTCAAGGGTACTTTTTTTTTTCACTCCATTCGTCTGCGGTGTCGGGTTTTTCCGGCGGCTGCTCTGCGCTGTGATCGGCGGCTGCTCGGGTTTCTCCGGCGTGTTCGGTGGGGTTAATCCAGATGTTTTTGTGGGTTTCGGTGAACCTTCGCCGGGTTTTGCGGTGACTTTTCGGCGGGTTTGCGGCGGCTTTTCACTGAATTACGGCGGCCCTGTGGTGCTTGCTGATACACCGCAGGGTCACCGAAATGGGCTCGCCAAATCGCACCGAATTGAAGAGAACGAAAAGTCACCGAACGTGCAGTGACTTTCCGATTCTCTTTGAATAACCCTGTATGTGTTTTGCTGTGTCAATTTCTATTTACTCGTAATAGTAAAAAAGAAAGAAAGAATGTGACAGCCTTCCCTGTTATAGAAAACTCTTTGATTGTACTGGTAATTGGATGCCTTCAATCTCCATAGCCAACCAGTATGATCAAATATTTATATATCATCAATGAATACCATTTTCTGGCAACTTACTTTCCATTTTCAAAGCACGATTTTGTTTCATATCTGTGTTAGATGCAGAAGCATTCGAGATTTTGTGTCACCGAATTGCATCCTAAATAAATATGCTGAATCGATTGAAATATACCGTATTTTTCGCTCCATAAGACGCACCTGACCATAAGACGCACCTAGTTTTTGGAGGAGGAAAACAGGAAAAAAATATTCTGAATCAAATAGTGTAATAATGGATATGTTCCAGCAGCTCTCATGGATATGCCCCGGGAGCTCTCATGGATATGTGCCAGCAGCTTTCATGGATATGCCCCAGGAGCTCTCATGGATATGCCCCAGCAGCTCTTATGGATATGCCCCAGCAGCTCTCATGGATATGCCCCAGCAGCTCTCATGGATATGCCCCAGCAGCTCTCATGGATATGCCCCAGCAGCTCTCATGGATATACCCCAGCTGCTCTCATGGATATACTGCCCCAGCTGCTCTCATGGATATACTGCCCCAGCTGCTCTCATGGATATACCCCAGCTCCTCTCATGGATATACTGCCCCAGCTGCTCTCATGGATATACCCCAGCTCCTCTCATGGATATACTGCCCCAGCTGCTCTCATGGATATACCCCAGCTCCTCTCATGGATATGCCCCAGCTCCTCTCATATATATACTGCCCCAGCTGCGCTCATGGATACCGCCCACAGGCCCCAGCTCACCTCCTGCCACCGCCGCCGCCACGTGTTCGGCTCCCTCTGAGCGTCCGGTGGCATGGAGCTTGGGGGCTCGCCTGGGGGAGACTCGTGACCAGCCGCGATCTCGCGAGAATTCGGCTGGTGACGTGGTTCCCCCAGGCGAGCGCCGAAGCTCCATAGCTTCGGACGCTCGCAGGGAGCCGAACACTGCAACGTGCAGTATTCGCTCCATAAGACGCACAGACTTTTACCCCCCACACTTTTTTTGGGGGAAAAAGTGCGTCTTATGGAGCAAAAAATACGGTAATTTGAATTCAATGGGATTGAAAAAATTGCACTCACTGTGCATTGCAAAATCCCTATTTCTTATCCCAAACCTAATGATAATTGTAAAACAAGCACAAATAGTAACCCTATCCTTAAAAGTAACACATTAAAATAAAAAACAGGTCTCCAGGACGCGTTTTGTCGCTTATTTTGTCGCTCCAGGGCATTCCTGGAGATCTGTTTTGAATTTTAAGTTTGATTTTAAGTTTTAATAAATAAATAAAGACCACATTTCTGCTTCGATGGTGGTTTTGTGGATTTGTCCGGGATCAAAAATCTACAAGCGCTGATCTAAGAGCTATGGAAGCTCCACAAGAGTGAGTTACCAATTGGCCTTAAATCTTTGCTTAGATTCTACACAAGGGGGGGGTCGTATTTGTTCCTTCTTGAGAGAAAACCATCCCCGAAAGGTGTGGGTGACCTGAAAATATCAGAACAAAACTAACCCAGACGTGTAGATCCACTCAGAGCCAGTGTTGGAGCTCTCTATTTGTGAGTGGAGCACCATATACTGAATTTTATACTGTCAGTTATTTAACAGATTTTGTTTGCTAGTTCCTTGTATAAACCTATATATGGGCTGTTAACTGATGAGTGACACCTGGACCTGAAGGCAATTCAGTTTGCGCTGATCAGATATGTACACCATATTTCTATTATTGGTATAGGGAAAACCACTATTTTCTGATCTAGCATTGGGGTTTTGGTGGTGACTGGTGGTGTGGGTTGTGTGGCGCTTACCATATATTCACAACAATATCTAATAAACCGTTTATTATTTTAATCTTCAGTAAAAAGTCTCTTTATTTATTGATTTTTTAGGATCTTATAGGCATTTTTTGGGATTTGTTTGGCAAAATTATTTTTCATTTTTTTTTTCTAAAAGCGTTTTTTCTTTTTTCTGTAACAGACCTTATTATCATTCATTGGATCTTATATGTAAATTTCAGGCATTTTCGTTCAGTAGTTTTTTTGCAAACAGCGTTTCAATTTAACACTTTCAATAATTATTTTTTTTAACCCCTTTGTCAGTTTGTCGGGTTTTTTTGGCAGCTGCTCTGCGCTGTGACCGGCGGCTCAGCAGCTTTTTCTGATGTGTTCGGTGTGTTTTTTTCAGCAGTTTCGTTGGGTTTTTGGTGATATTTCGGCGGGTGTTCAGCTGGTGTGCGGTGGATTTACGACGGGTTTTCCCTGCACTCCGGGGACCCTGCGGTGAATGCTGAATTCACCGCAGGGTGGGGAACTTTGATTCCCCAAAGTGCATGGAAGCGCAGGGAACAAGAGAGCTCCGAATTGTCGGTGACATTTCGGTGCTCTCTGAATAACCCCCTAAGTGCACCGCTCAGTTTCGGTTTGCTTTTATTTTCTTTTTTCTTCAAAGATTTCCTTTTTTTATTGCACAGATCTGTTTGTAGTAGATTTTCACTGAACCGCAACCATTCAATTAGTCTTTTAATGCTGAAATAGTTATGCCATCTTTAATAATCTCCTTGTATTAAGCAATCCATACATCACCCTTTTGATATTGACTTTTTAAAATAATCCTCTTTGTCTGTTAGTTGTCAGCTCCTTTCCTCAAGCACCTCCATCAGCATATGTTCAATGATATCTCTTCTTAAGAACGTACGACTTTATCTCATTCGAAATGCCTTTAAGCTATAAACAGAGAGCATCGAAAGTTGGTAGTTAAGGTCGACATAAATGGCAATGTCAGAATTACACAATATCCAATTTCATTTTTATAGTAACTGCTGGGGGTATACACTATGAACCTCTTTAACCCCATAGTGACCAGGCGATTTTACCATTGTCTGTCCGAAAGTACTCGCTGCTGTTTCTACGTTTCTGCACTGTTTGTGTATAGGTCTAATTTTTCTCTTACGCGTTTATGAAACCCACACATATTATATACTGTTTTTCTCGCCGTTAAATGGACTTTCTAAAGATACAATTATTTTCATAATATCGTATAATTTACTATAAATCTAATTATGAAAAAACGGAAAAAAACACACTTTTTCGAACTTTGACCCCCAAAATCCACCATCGCCAAAAAAGACCCCTGCTAAATCATTTTGAAATTTTGTCCTGAGATTAGAGATACCCAATTTTTACATGTTTTTTCTTTTTAACCGCTTCACTGCTAAGCCATTTCACCTCTGTGTGCTGATCTCATTTTGACCGTTTTATGCTCATCATGCTTAAATGTGATTTGAAGTCCTATTTTATTATACGACCAAGATAAAATAAAAATTTAGAAACCCACTTTTTTATTTGTTTTTATTATTTTATTTACATTTTTTAAACTAAACATGGTTATGCTCTGGCCTTTCCAATGATATCAAACATGACCCTCTAGCTGCCACCAATCGGTAGATACAGGGGTCCAAACAACCCCACTATCCGCTTGGCAGCTAGGGGGTTAACTTCCCATCTGACATCATTGCGCATGTGGCGATGAGGACAGTGGTGGGGGGAGACCAAGGAGGCTTGGCTGACATCCAAGATGTCAGCCACCTCCGGGAGAGGTCTGTGATCCGGCGCCTAAGGGGTTAAAGATAGGCACCGCTGGAAATAGAAGACTGTGCCCTTTCCAGCAGTACATCTCTTTTTTTCAGGTCCATGCCATTTGAGAGGGAGAGGGGCCCAAAGGGGACCAACCCTTTTCAGGCTCTACCTTGGCAGAGGCTGGGGGGCGCCTGAAACTCATGTCATCAGGGAGGGGGGGTTAGAGGACCATGACGTACATGGTACCTCCTTGGTCCTTAACGGGAATTTTTCCAGGATGTACCATGTACGTCATTGGTTCTCAAGGGCTTAATTTCAGAACTATTGTAACATTTAAGTGGAGCAAATACCTAAAGGTTGAATACAACCACGATAAATATATAGGGTGACATTTCTGGTAGGTGTCATTTTTACTTTTCTCAGAGGTTTCCAAAAATATTTTTGTATGCATCATCACAGTACAACTTGGATTTAGAGTGAAAAAATTTGATTAAATTACAGTTTTTAATTATATTTGGTTAAGGACATGCAGGGGTCAAGTCCTAAACTAATAAGTGTGGGAACGCATTACGATTTCTGTCTAATAATGAATTTGTTCATAATAAATATTACTGGGAGCGGTAGCAGCTGCAGCGTTTTTATGTCTGAGTGTATTATGGTTCTGGTAAGTATTTCCGAAATTGTCATTCCCATGCATTCTCGATGTGCACAATTCCTAGATAGAAAGGTAGTGCAGCTTTCCAGTATGTGAGCCAAATGGGAACGTTCTCACTGCTCAAATAGTGAGGAAACTGCTTTCCCAAGCATTCCCACGGAACTTGACTCGTGAAGACGGCATCAGCTTCACCTTCCCTCTGCTCCCAATTGTTTTCTGTTACCCCAGTGCCTTAGATTGTAAGCTCACGGGATGTCTGCCTGAGCACTTGGTTAAAGTACTGTATTACCTGGACAGTTATCCTACCGGGAGGGTTGTCTTTCCTCTTGTGTCATGTACATCACCTGTTTGTGCTTCCCCATTGTAAAGCGCTACGGAATCTGTTGGCGCTGTATAAGTACTTGTAACTGTAACTGTAGCTGTAACATGTGGCTTGATTAGTTCAAGTAATTTCTTGGAAGAAAGTGTACAATTTTGAAAAAACTTTACAAACATTGACCGCCTAATTGGGTATGTTCCATTCATAAATCTGTAGCCACCCTGTACAGAGATAAAACAATCTGCAAACAGTAGCACCAAACCTCACTGTAACAAAGTTCAAACACACTACTGCTGCATTACAGCAGCCAGGGAGAGGGGAGAATGGAGGATGAGCTCTGGAGTTACACATTACTGTACAAACATAAGATTCAGGGGGTTATAATTACTGAAAATCCTTGTACAGTACAGATACATGGTGCTACTGTAATTTTCATATGCAGGCATTAGGGTCATTTCTGCCTGTATGCTAATAATGCAGACCCCATGTGACATTGTGTGAGATAGGGGACACCATCTAGAGTTCAGACTCTTTTATTTCAACAATATTTCTTTGAAGGATAAATGAATTTGTGAAAAATAGAGAATGAGTGAATTTATATTAATTTAATTTATTAACTATCTCAGAACAACAATCTCTGAGCAAATGTTCTTTTTTACGCCATATTTAATTGTTAAATTTGCATGCCATGTTTCAAATAAATGTTATGATAACAAAATGTTCAACAAAAATCGCTTTGCAGTGAAGGGGTTAAACTTATATATGAGTAGTTCTCCTGTATTGCATTTGTATTAACTTATCTTAATTTCTCAACACAATCTTAATGTTCATTAAAAATGCTGTGAATTAGTGCTTAAAAATTGTTACAAGATACTAAAAGTTAAAGTAGGAACTTAAATATAATCAATACCGTAATGTGATTGATATACTGCTGACACGTACATCTGTATCAAGTATCAGCAGCTGCAAGAGGAGACCATGTGCTCCCGCTGGGTCACAATAAACAATATACAGAGAATATATGTGCGGTGTATGTATGAGACAACAATTATATAACTTTAGATATATAAAGCTTGCAATACTAAATCATAACATTAATATACATTAAAATAGGCAAATATATGAGGATTAGTTCAATGCAACAAAATTTAAATCTGGATTGTCGTGAATAATAATGGGATAGGCAATGTCTGATAAAATTCACCAGTCAAAGCTCCTCTGTTCCTCAGTGGAGAGTGGAGACCTTCCAAAATTTTCTCAAAACCTGTTTTAGTAGTCATCCACTTGCAACAAACTCATAGGACACTATCAGCTGCCCCTTGCTAAAACCGGGACGCAAAGGGGAAAAATTAGGCCGCCTGCCCCTTAGCGATCGCTAAGCTTGAGGATGCTGGGGCAACACTATAACGCCATCCCCAGCATCCCCTCCGTGGGGTCCACATGACTGGCAGGATCTCACCTCTCGGGAGATCCTGCTCGTCGGCGGAGTGATTGCGGAGCAAGACAGGGGACTTTCTTCCCCCAGTCTCCCTTTGCTCGCGGCAGCCAGAAGCAGCGGATCGGGCTGCTGTTCTCGCCGCGGGATGAGAGGTGAGTATGTGATTTTTGGGGGGTTTGAGCTGCAGGTAACGTATTCTGCAGCAGCGCAAGCCATTACCTGCACCTCTGAGCTGGTGGTAACTTTTTCGTTAGCACCGGCTCTTATTAACTAGCGTCAGAACCAAGTGATCCTAACGCTAGTTAATCTGTGCATTCACTTTGCGCTCCCCATGTTAGGTATAGGGAGCTCAAAGTACAGTAAACTCGCGCTACGAATTTCAAGTTAACGAGCGCTAAGAGGTTTTTTAACCTGTTAGCGATTCGAAGGCGATGTGGGCGCAGCGCTATGACCTCCATTAAGCTGACGTTAACACTGACGCTAGTGTTAACTTGAAAGAGGTGATAGAGCCTATTGTTAGTAGTAGCGTAAGTATTTTCTGAATAAAATATAGTGCACTTTATGGAATAAAGTTTCACAAGAAATGCATAATTATAAAATGTTTTCCCAAAAATTTTCTAACAATAACATAATGAAAAAAATAAATAAAGAGTACAAATGCCTAACGCACCTTGAGCCTACACCAATCATCAATGGATAATGGTGGAGAGGAACATTATTCTACCTGTATCTAGGCAAACTTTGATGACAATGTTGACTTTATTCTCAACTCCCCAATCAATAAATAATATAATTAAATGTGAACATTTCTGTAAATACTGTATTTAATTATATTGTTTTAATTCACTACTAACTGAAAAATAAATATAACTGCACTTATACGAATATTGATAAAAAGGCAAGTTTTGAATTAATGTTGTAATTTTTTTTAATGTACATGTGTAATAAAAATCACTCTTAAACTCTACTACAAAACAGAGCTACTGTTAAACAAGAGAAGGAAAAAGAAAAACAAACCGTAAATTCTTGTACCATACGGTGACATTGCTTTTAAATATCATCCACTGTCAAAAATGTGAGGGACAGTTTTCTATTTTTTCTTGTCTGAGTCTGATAAACCTTGTTCTTTACTTATCAGAACGTCAGGGACATCGTGAGAACGCAACATCCATTCACCAACACTTAATACTATCCTAAATTATACTGAGGATAAAACCTTTTTTTGATGACTACTGTGAACTAAAGAAAGACGTAGCGGAGAGTCTAAACAACAATGTAAAACAAATCAAATGTGTTCTAAACCATTATAATTTCCATCACTTTTATCAGTAAATACATGCGACACTAGAATTTAAGCTAAATTATTAAAGCGTCAATATTATATTTTATATCTAATATTTTTATATATGTTTTTTTTATATATTTTATTATTTTTGGCATAGGGTAACACTACTTTGTCCCCCAAAGATATTACTAATGCATGGATGAAGAAAAGTCAAATGTAAATTGATAGTTTAGACTGTTGTAAAAATTTCAACAAAAGCATATAGATAGCTTGTAGATACTCGAATATACCTCTAGATTTTGGTGACAAAAATTTACCATAAAATTGGAGGGGTCGCGTTATAGTGGAGACATCTGCATCGGGTGTAAAAAAATAAAAAATAATGCCTTGCTCTGGATCCCAAGTCTCTCGGAACTTCCGGTAGTCTCGCTGAAGTGAGTGCGGGCTCCCTGATGCTTGCAAACACTTCAGGAACTCCCGGATTCGGGAGAGGTGGGATCCATCACAGCCAGAGGGCATGCATGCTTTAAAAGCCAAATCATTCACCTCGCTCACCTCCGCCGGCCATCTAATCGCTAGTAAAGAAGACAGGTGGCCGGCGGTTTCATACTTCGGAACAACTACAACCATTCTAGAGCAGAGCACCCTGGCCTGAGGGGGAGCCTGACTGTTGACAACACCTGAAAGGATTTTAATTGTTTACTGGTACAGTATAATTTTGTTCCTCGCGTTATATTCGAGTCTTGAATATTCTCTCATGTCCATAGTAAATCTCTATCCATCGCATTATATTCGGGTCGCGTTATACTCGAGTATCTACGGTAAATCTAAAAGATAAATAAATATCTACTAAAATTAAGGTGGGGGCAAAAAAGTGAGACTAAAATCCTCCACACCACATATTATAAGAAGTAATATAAATCATTGCCAAAAGAAATCTGCATGTCGATGTTTATGCAAAGATTTATGTTATTTTTGTTAAATTAAATATAATCACAAGGAAGACGTTTCGTAGAACATGCCAGATGAAGAGACCCAAACGACCCAAACACTTGCAGACTAAAAGAAGAGAATCGTAATGGAAACACTTAATGCTATTTCTTAGATCTATGTATGAGTGCTGGTATGGACTCTGGGTATATTTAGCAATTTATGTTTTGATCATACAGGTTGCCAACCAATATTCTGAATTCCGAAATCTGTAAGACTCCAAAACTGGAGCACATTATTTTGATTTACCTCTCTTGTGTACCTGACGGGTCATCCTTTCCTAGGGCACTTCTCTTTGGGCTGCAGCACCAGTGAGTGACCTGCCGTGCAGCTCCTGCATGTGACATGCTACAAAGTGCCAAGGAGAAGCGCACTGGAGCTGCACAGTACATGCCTCTCATGCACCGTACAGCATCTCCGAGCTTGTATGTTGCTGCAACATGCTGCAACATGTGCATCGCGGCCTCTCGACTGCGCCTACCCCTCCCTCTGGATTACGAAATCTGGAAAACTCTTAAATACAGAATGCTTGAAGGCCCAAACATTATGGTTTTGGAAGGCACCGCCTGTATTGCATGATGAAATTGTAATATAGTGCTACCAACAATTCTGAAGCAATTTCCCAGTTTGAATTTTGCAACTCTTCTGTTGAACAAAACTCCAAGGGACACCCCCAAATAGCCTCCAATTATCCTCGATATATGCACAAAACCATCAACTTCCCTCTCCCACTGTACTTTGATGACCAATGACATTATTCCCCAATGTCTTAGACATTCACATGCTGGAACCCCCTCAGCTCCCCAAACTGCTTACTAACCTCCCTCTTTTCCCTTGTGTCCTGGTGACCCTCCTGGACCTGACAGTCAAATGGCCCTTCTGGCCCAAGGTCCTCTTTTGGACCTCATTATAAAGATACCAAAACTTTACAAGCTACGTTGATGGAAATTGGGTTGTAAAGCCATATTGCAATACTGACTGGAACTCAACCCACCTCCCTTTGCTCTGGTAAATCGAAAATTGATTAATATAATTCACCAAGACTGGGCTGAAGCCTCTCTCCATAACACTTCCCTTAATGATCCGTTCTTCAAATTGGGCCCTTTGATTTCCATTCTACCCATACCAATGAAAACAAAACTTGCCTAATGGTTCCTCATGGAACAAACTCGGCTGAATGGAGTAGAGATAACATCACTGCCCTATAACCGTGGAGTCACAGGTTCAAATCCCGGCCAAAGCACCTCTCCAGTAAGTGTCCTTGGGCAAGACAGCTAACAGTACATACTTGCCTACCCAGGACATACTTGAAAATGAGAGAAATCTCAATGTATCCTTCGTGGTAAGATACTTACAAAAAAAACCTGATGTAACCAACCAATCCTCCTCTCTCAGAACCTTTGACTGAACTTCTCTCCCAATTTTTGGATCACTCCAAATTAATATTACGAGATCCAGGAGAGTCTTAATATTTTTTCATGACCGAAATGCTTTATGAGAAACTATGTACTTGTTGCTAGTATTGACTTTCATATTGACTTTAACATCATCACAATTTGTTTTATATTTGGTGCTCAATACCAATTGTATATTTAATTGAACTGCTGTGTTATTCTCGTTTTCATTATAACGCGTACAGAATACTGTGTCTGCAATGTCTCAATAAAGAGATTAATAGAAAATATACCAATACTTCCCCACATTGGTCTACCTTTACCTGCATCGATATATGATGTTATGGTTGTTTACATGTATGAGTTTGACTTGACATATTATGTTATCTTTCCCTGTTATACCACTTATTAATTCCAATGAAAGTCATTTTGTGGCCTTCGTCCTGGCCCCTGCGGCCTTTCTGTCCAGCTGCCCTGCATCTTCGGCCCGGTACAACCCTGAGCTGGGCGCTAGTGAGATGTTGGGCCCACGTCTCCCGAATGCCCAAGATGGACTTCGGACCCGAGCGACTAACAGGCCGACGGATGAGAGGCAGGACGGGCTCACTCCCCCCACAGGAGGTATGGATACCTTCCTGACTGGCCTGGAGGCTTGAATGCTGCTCCCGGATGGTGAGGACCTGGAAGGTCCGCTCACCAGAGGAGTGTGGCGACGGATGACGCTTGCCTTGCGCCGCTGCCGAGCGGTGGTGGATCAGGGTCTGACGAGGGACAGAGCTGCATCGGCTGGTCACTCTGCTGAGGCCTACTTCACAGATGCTGCAGTGAGCCCAGACGAAGATGCTGAGAGAGGTGACAAGCCTGTGAAACTCGACAGATGCATGGACTTGTCAGACTCTGGCGGCCTGAGGGACATGAGAGGTGCCTTTTGAGACCTGGATGCCGCTGGCCCCTGTGACAAATGCTGTGTCGGAGAACTGAGAAGTTAGCAATCAATGCGAGGAGCCCAGACTGTCATCAAGCACGGCACCGGGGGGAGCTCCGGTGCGACCTGGAGGCCGAGATCACGACTTGGAGGGAGTTGAGGGCCCCTCCTTGTCGACGGTGAGGGGGAAATTGCTCCCATGTGCTCCGGATTACACCCCGCAGCGGTCAGAGACTCTCCCCCGGGTGGTCGAAGTCGGAGCTTTCTGGGTGTCCCGAGACATACTGCAGCTGTGGACCGTGCTCCTGGACGTAGAGTCAGCTTGGACACTGCGAGCCGACCTCCCGTGCAATGATCTGCCTGCTGCACGAGCACCCCTGTTTAGAGACGTGGGTTGATGAGACCTTTGCCTATACGCAGAGATATTCTGTTGTTTTTTGCTTGCTGACTCGTTTTCTGATGTGACCTTAATTTTTGACTTTGCATGGCTTTTTTGCTGATGTACCCCGGCTAGGGATGATCTTGGACTTTAGCAGTGTTATTTTTCCTGCTCATTAACCCGTTTTTTATCCCCCCCCCCGCTTTTCGATATTTTTTTTTTATTATACTCCTTTCTTTGGTCGCCCCCCTTGTTTTTGTTATCCCCCTCTTTTGTTGGCTTTTTGGGTGTTCTCGGCGTACGCCAAGGTGGCCTGGTGCCCTGTTGCCCCCCCCCCCGAGTTCCCGGGCCTGGTTCCAATTATCTCCCACGGCCTCCCACGGGTTCTTGGGCTTGTGGGGCAGTGCTGGGGACGGCACAATTTTGGCCTTTGCCATTTTCCTCACCACTCTTCTTTTTTTTTTCTCTCCCTCAGTTTCCCCCTTTACTTTTTTACTCTCTCACCCCCATTATATGCCTCGAGGACTCCTTTTGATTTATAGATGTGTTTTTCCCTTCTTGTTTGCTTTTTTTCGCTGAGACCCCCCTATCTGGGGATGTTTATTATTTTTCTTACGTTGTACCTATGCTGACAGTTTTGGGTGGCCCTGCGTGGCCCTTATTTTATATGTCTGACTGTATGCTGACTTATTTACTAAATAAATTTCTAAAAACAAAACAAACAACAAAAAAAAAGAATTTTGTCTTATAATGTTTTGGGAGATCTTGTTAACAAAAATGCAAAAAACACACGAGTTTTTATCAATCTGTCGTAAGAAGACACATTGCTGAGTTTCCCCATTATGAAAGGGACATAATATAAAAATACATAACTATTTATCACAAAATATCACAAATATGTTTAAAAAAAAAATTGCGTTGTGTGTTACGCACTTTCAGTTTACGGTTTTGGCCCTGATTATATTTCCGTCTCTTCAAGTAAATATTGGTTTAGCATGTTAAATGTCAAGTATACTGTATATGGATATTTTCGAAAGCCTGTTCAAATTAACCCATGGGTAGAATGATTCTACAAGTGCTTTGTTTAAACGTTAGGCCCAAACACTAACCAAATATCAACATCTCATTTTTCTTCTTTGAAGATCCTTTCATTAGTTGTTCTTCTGTGTATGTTTTCTTAAACATTATTATGTCTGTCACATAGGGAACAAAATTATAGAACAAAGAGAAAGACCACAATAAGGGAGACAGTAGGAGATTGACCTGGGGGTGAATCAGCCAAACATTTCAACACTTCTGATACATGCCAAGACTCAACAGACCACCAGTCTAAATCCTGTACATGAGAATAATAAATCGGAAAAAGCTGAAGTGAAACTGGGGCTAGATCTAAAGTAGTAGAATACTGATTTCCGTGTTTTTGGGCATTTTGCAGCGCGCAGGAACACACTGTAAAATGTCCAGGTGTGAATGTGGCCTAAGACATTCCTATTTAGGGAAGCTTACCACCCGACTCACTGACGCAACCAGTCCATCACTGCTCTGCATGGAGAGAGCCTGTGGAGTCATGGGTTCGATCCCAGCGAGCAACCTCTCCAGTAAGTGTCCTTGGGAAAGACACCTAACGGTACATACTCGCCACCCAAGACATACTTGAAAATGAGAAAAATCTCAATGTATCTTTCCTGGTAAAATCCTTTCTCACAAAAAAAAATGCATTAAGAACATTATATAACGTCTACTATGTTCTTGTTGTAGTTAGTTGTGAAGTCGTGTCCGACCCATCCTGATCCCATGGACAACGTCCCTCCAGGCCGTCCTGTCCTCTACCATCTTCTGGAGTCCATTTAAGCTCATGTCTACTGCTTCAGTCACTCCATACAGCCACCTCATTCTCTGATGTCCCCTTTTTCTCTCAATCATTCACAGCATTAGGCTCTTCTCTAGGAACACACTGTAAAATGTCCAGGTGTGAATGTGGCCTAAGACATTCCTATTTAGGGAAGCTTACCACCCGACTCACTGACGCAACCAGTCCATCACTGCTCTGCATGGAGAGAGCCTGTGGAGTCATGGGTTCGATCCCAGCGAGCAACCTCTCCAGTAAGTGTCCTTGGGAAAGACACCTAACGGTACATACTCGCCACCCAAGACATACTTGAAAATGAGAAAAATCTCAATGTATCCTTCCTGGTAAAATCCTTTCTCACAAAAAAAAATGCATTAAGAACATTATATAACGTCTACTATGTTCTTGTTGTAGTTAGTTGTGAAGTCGTGTCCGACCCATCCTGATCCCATGGACAACGTCCCTCCAGGCCGTCCTGTCCTCTACCATCTTCTGGAGTCCATTTAAGCTCATGTCTACTGCTTCAGTCACTCCATACAGCCACCTCATTCTCTGATGTCCCCTTTTTCTCTCAATCATTCACAGCATTAGGCTCTTCTCTAGTGGGTCCTTCCTTAATATTTATACAAACGTCCAGAATATTTCCAATCACAAAAATGTCAAGCTGCCAGTTTGGAGTCATAAAGTATGTTTGGTTAAGGCTGGGTTTACACCTCAGCGTTTTTCATATGTGCGTAATACGTGCGTTTTTGACACGCGTATTGGGCAAACGTGAAAACCACGCGAACGCGCATTGCAGCACATTCACTCTGCAGTCTATGGCAGCAAACGCACTGCAATATGCCCCAAAGAAGCTCCTGTACTCTCTTCAATTTGGTTCCTTTTGCCGATCCCATTTCGGTGACCCTGCGGTGTATTCAGCAAACACCACAGGGTCCCCGAATTGCAGGGAAAGGCTGCCGCAAACCAGACGAAAACTAACCGCAAAACCCACCGAATGCACGCCGAAAACCCGCAAGAACATCTGGATTAACCTGCCGAAAACCACGGAAAAAGCCCGAGCAGGAGCCGATTGCACACAGCCGAAGCAGCCGAAGCAGCTGAGACCGCAGACGAGGGAGGTGAATAAATTAGCAAAATAGTTTGTGTGAATCTGTGAAAATGAAACGCTGTTTGCAAAGAAACTGCTGAGCAAAAATGTCTGAAATTTGCATATGAGGTCCAGGGAATGATAATAAAAAGGGCTGTTACAGAAAAAATAAGTAAACTTAAAAATTTTTTTAAAAAAAGGGACTATAAAAAAAAAAAAAGAAAAATGCTTAAAATATAAAAAATCTATAAATAAAGAGACTCTTTACTGCAGAATTTTATAATGAACGGTTTATTAGATATTGAATTAAAACGGGAATATTTTTAACATTGAAGTCTATGGGATTCTTCTGAATTAACTTGCCGAATTAAACCACCGAATGGCAGGGCATTGGGGGAACCTTTCACTGCTGGTTTGTGTTCTCTGAATAGCCAAAGCAGTGCATTTTCATGGGGATTTCACTGCCCTCAAACAGGCACCGAACAGGCACCGTATGTTCAGGCAATTCGCCAGAATTTGGCGAATTGCCTGCTCTCTGGATAGCCAAATGGCCAGGAAAGGTAACCGAACGCTGATTTTCAGCGTTCGGTTACCTTTCTCAAACAATTCGGAGCTCTTTGAATAACCCTGTGTGTTTTTCAAATTGTTGTAACTTAGATGAAGATCAGAGCACATTTTATGACCAATTCATGCAAAACTCCACGTAATCCCAAAGGGTTCACATACTTTTTCTTGCAACTGTACTTCAAAAAGTATGATTCCATTAAAGTAGCCATATGAGAAAATTTACAAACTCACTGTGATAATTTTATATAGACCTCCTTGCAGTCTGTCCTTGTTTCTCAGAGAACGTATGGATCTTCGTCATTACTAGCTGATGATATAAAATAAAATAACTTTGCTTAGTTAAATCCAAATCTTTTAACTATATTTATTTAGACTATTCTACTAACAGAAGTTCCGCATATAATAAGTCATGAGGTGGGATTGTTTATAAATGTGCTTCTCTCCTATAAGTGACAATGACATTTGGACATAAATAGAACAGATAGCTGTGCAACGAAACAATGTGAAAACTAGATAAAACAGAGAGAAGGAAAAATTCTGAGATCATAAAGGCACTAATAGCCTGTCTCCGCTGTCTGCACAGCAAGATGCTTCCATTAGCTGCCTTCTTACCATCTCTTCTTCTGTTTACTCATTTTGTAGTACTGTAAATGCTATACTAGAATTAGCAGATAAGCAAAATTTAATGAGAGCTCGAACCAGAGATCATTGTCCTGTACTCTCATCGAGCCACATTGAAAGTTTATCAAACATGTCCAATTATAGTCAGTGCTTTTTTTCTAGGAAAAAAGTTGGGGGTACTCACCATGATGCGTCATAAAGTGCAAGGCAGCGAGCAGCCAATGAGAAGATGGCACATTCCTGCATGCAGCCAATGAATAGACAGCGCACACCAGCATGCAGTCAATGAATAGCGCCACAACATTGTGTTGCCTGAGTCCATGGATGAAATGCTGCCACTTCCCTCAACTAGTAATTCAGCGAAGGGAATCCGGTTTCTGAACCTTTTAAATGATACCTTCATGACACAACTGGTAGAAACACCAACTAGAGAGGATAACTGTCTGGACCTGGTTATAACAAATAATGTGGATCTTTTCTCAAATATTAATGTATGGGAACTGTTGGGAAACAGTGACCATAATATGGTGTCTTTTGAAATAAACTCAAAAAAACACATTCATAGGGGCATGCTAAAACATATAATTTTAAAAAGACCAACTTTATTAAAATAAAGTAAGCTCTCAATGTCAGTGACTGGCAGAAACTCTTTCATGGGAAAAACACTGAGGATAAGTGGAATATCAGTAAACTAACACTAGAAAAGTACACGTCACAATATATTCCACTGGTTAATAAATATAAAAGAAACAGACTGAAACCAATGTGGCTTAGTAGGAAGGTAACTAAGGAAATGAAAAATAAAAAGAAGGCATTTAAAGCTTTTAAATTTGATAAATCTGAGGCATCCTATAAAACATATAGGGCAGCCAATAAAGCATGTAAAAAAGCGATTAGATGGGCTAAAATAGAAAATGACAAAGAAATAGCCAAAGAGAGCAAGACCAACCCTAAAAGATTCTTTAGGTACATAAATTCTAAAAAACCCAAGAGTGAAAATGTAGGTTCACTAAAATCTGAGTCAGGGTTATTGTTAACTGAAGATCGAGATAAGGCAGAAATTTTGAATGATTATTTTTCTTCAGTATTTATCAAAGAGAAACCAGGAAACATGAAATTCATTAATAAAAACTTACTAATACAAAGTGACTGGTTGACTCGGGACAAGGTATTTGCAGCAATTAAACAATGTGAATGTGAATAAAGCCCCAGGGCCAGATGGAATTCACCCGCGAGTACTGATGGAGCTATGTGTTGAAATATGTAAACCTCTGTTCTTAATCTTTCAAGATTCTTTTCTTTCACGAATCGTACCAGAGGATTTGGAGAAAAGCTGGCATGGTCCCTATATTTAAGAAAGGTTTAAAATTTGTGCCTGGGAATTATAGACCTGTGAGCTTAACATCTGTGGCTGGGAACGTATTTGAGGGTTAAAAAGGGATAATATTCAGGAATTTATTGGGAGGTATAATGTAATTGGCAAAAATCAGCACGGTTTCATGAAACACAGATCATGTCAGACTAACCTAATTATGTTCTATGAGGAAGTAAGTGGAAGTATAGATCAGGGGGTCGCAGTGGATGTGATTTACTTGGATTTTGCCAAAGCTTTCGACACAGTTCCACACAAATGGTTACTATTTAAATTAAGAAAAAAACTGGTCTAGATGAAAATACTTGTTCTTGGATAGAAAACTGGCTAAAAGATAGGGTACAGAGAGTGGTCATAAATGGTACATTTTCAAGATGGACATCAGTGGTAAGTGGTGTCCCTCAGGGGTCTGTTATAGGACCAATACTATTCAATTTATTTATAAATGACCTTGAGATAGGCAATGAAAGCCATGTATCAGTGTTTTGCAGATGACATAAAACTAGGAAAAGTAATACACTGTGAGCAGGATGTTACTTCGCTGCAGAGGGATTTAGATAGATTGGGGGACTGGGCACTTAAATGGCAGATGAAATTTAATGTAGATAAATGGAAAGTTATGCACTTTGGAGTGAAGAACACACAAGCAACTTATACCCTAAATGGTAGGGAGTTAGGGAAATCCCAGCAGGAGAAGGATCTGGGAATAATCATAGACTTCAAACTAAGTAACAATGTGCAATGTCAAACAGCAGCCGCCAAGGCCAGCAAAGTATTGGCATGCATTAAAAGGGGAGTTCACTCTCAGGATGAAAATATAATTTTGCCTCTGTATAAATCAATGGTCAGACCGCACATTGAATTTTTGGTGCAATTTTGGGCACCTGTCTTAAAAAAAGGATATCATAGCGCTAGAAAAAGTGCAGAGACGGGCAACTAAATTAATAAGGGGAATGGAAGGGTTAAGTTATGAGGCAAGACTAACAAGCTTAAACCTGTTTAGTTTAGAGAAACGGCGTCTTAGAGGGGATCTGATAACCTTATATAAGTATATACGGGGCCATTATCAACCATTGTCTGATAACCTATTAATTAGCAGGACTATACACAGGACACGAGTTCACCCATTTAGACTGGAAGAAATAAAATTCAGCCTAAAGCATAGGAAGAGTTATTTTACGGTGAGAACAATAAAGCTGTGGAATTCTCTGCCTGTTGAGGTGGTTGGGTCAGAGACTGTACAGACTTTTAAAAAGCAAGTGGATGACTTCCTGCAGACACAGAATATTAAGGGTTATAATATTTAATATGTGGGTAAAAGCTTCTTGATCCATGGAGAAATCTGACACCATTCTTGGGTCAAGAAGGATTTTTTTCCCAGTATGTTGCATATTGGCAAGCATTTCAGACTGGGTTTTTTGCCTTCTTTTGGATCAACAGCAGTAGGTGATGTGGGAGAGGCTGAACCCGATGGATGCATGTCTTTTTTCAGCCTATGTAACTATGCCCACCAAAACACACCCATACACAGAGCTCCACAGCAATAAAACTCAAAGTAATGTGCGGTGTGTATGAGCATATCACAGAGCTCCACAGCAATAAAACTCAAAGTAATGTGCGGTGTGTATGAGCATATCACAGAGCTCCACAGCAATAAAACTCAAAGTAATGTGCGGTGTGTATGAGCATATCACAGAGCTCCACAGCAATAAAACTCAAAGTAATGTTCAGTGTGTATTATTATTATCCTTTATTTATATAGCCCCACAAATTTCAGAGCACTTTACAAGATCAGTGTACAAGGTGTTGATACATTAGAATACCACACATGGGTGATATGGCCTGATTCAGGGGTCCCTGTTCCCAAGGGAACTTACAATCTATGAGATGTACAAATGTTTTGCGAGGTAGGCGCATCCATATTGTTAGGTATCTTGCCCAAGGCGACTTACTGGTGGCATCTTTTGAGTGGGGTCGAGTCAGCTTTCCATGATTGGAGATCAGTGACCTGGTGGTTAGGTTCAACCCAATTCTTAGAAAGTCGAGACTTGCTTCTCCTTATTAATAAATAACTGGATTTGACTTGCTTCTCCATGGTCGAAAGGCAGAGACGTTACCACAGGACTCCACAGTCAATATTGTGTGGTAGCCAGGTATATACTGTTAGGTGTCGCGCCCAATGACACTTATTGGAGAGGTGCTCTGGCCGGGATTGAAACCAGGGTCTCCACAGTTATAGAGATATGATGTTACCTTTACTCCATCCAGCCGGTACGTATGTATGAGCATATCACAGAGCTGCACCGCAATAAAGCTCACAGTAATGTGCATCGTGTATGAATATAATATATTAATATACCATGATACAGAATGCATCTGTAAACATGTAACATAGGGAGCATATTTCTTATATATTTATTTTCTGTGTAAATCTATATATTTGTGTTTTGTTTTTAATATCTTGCATTTTATTACTCTGAATTTCTACAGTAGAGTACAGAAATACAATGTTCTTGAACCCAGGACATACTTGAAAACAAGAGAAACCTCATTGTATCCTTCCTGGTAAAATACTTTATAAGTAAATAAATATCACAGAACTCCACTGCTATAAAGCTCACAGCACTATGCAGTGTGTATGTGTGTATTACAGAGCACCACAGCATTAAAATGGAGAAACAATTATATTTAACTTAAACATTATTTTAACATGATACGTTATTTTAAAAAGTAACTTTATTAAATATTACAATTACAAATATATTAAAATAATTTATTTTATAAATTGTTGAATATCTCTCATAGATACTAGTACAGCCAAAATAGGAATGAATTTGGTCTGTGCTCATTCTATATTTTACCAAAAGATTAATCTATTACACTAAGGGCCCTATTACATTCCTCGTGCACAATTTTGCGCAGGCGCAAAAACTCATTAACGCGAGGGGTAAAACCATTCGCACTGAACGTCATATTACAACGTTCGCGCAAAAGATGCGCGTTAACGTCTAAAGCGAGTGACCCTGTGCGAACCCTGCGCGATCGCAATGTACTTTGCGTGCCCTATACTTAACATTGTGAGCGCAAATGCGTTTGTGCGCTGGTGCGCGGATGGTATTACAATCGATGTGCAAATTTTAACGAACAACATTTGCGTGCATAATTTTAACGTCTTTGAAAAGCTGGTGGTAACGGCAAATCTGAACGTCCTGGCCGAAACCAAATACACCAGCACGAAAAAAATACTGCACAGTATATTTACACATTCTACACATACCCAAACAATAAAATGGAGAAGTTGTGCGTGTTTTTATTATTGCTGCAGCATATATACTCTGATTTTGACAGGCGCAAAAACTGAACGGGAGACAATTGTGGTTCTTGTTTCCTATTGCCTGAATCGCGTGAAAAAACAGTCTGCCCACCGATTTCTGTGCACAGCGTTAATTTGTGCGCGTTTTTGCGCGTCGGTTTTACGAGCGTTATTTTTTGACGGATGAAAAAATGCCCGAGGATTGTAACACCAGTGTTAATTTACACGCGTTAACATTTAACGCTGCGTGCAAAAAAAGTAGCGCTGCGCGAGCATTTTTGCGCAAAGAATGTAATAGAGCCCTAAATATTCTAACTAGGTTTAAATATACAATTTGTGCTTTATATATTTTTTATATATTAAATATATATTTATATTTTACATGTTGCCCCCTCTCCTGCTTACCTTATTTGCAGGGAGGGGGTTCAATCCCTGGTGGTCCAGCGGCGCAGGGTGGTTCAGGTAGACAGCCCCCTTCAGCTGGGCAGGAGTTCCCCTGCCCTGCATCCTGCAGCACATCCTTCCTGCTAAGTTCTTGGTGCTCAACAAATGAGAGCAGCGCATTCTGAAGATGCATCAGCAGAGCAACAGTGCTCTTATTCTCAGTCACTGGCTGAGCGTCAGAGTCCTGCAGATGAGTTGCAATGCGGTCTGTGCTCGGTGGAAGCCACTGGACCGCCAGGGATTGGAAGGCAGGTGGGGCAAAAGGGGCCTGCAGCTGTCCTAATAAGAGGTAGCTAGCCGGACCCTAGAATGTGCCACAAGTCTTATAGGAGCTCTCTGAGAGTCCAATACCGGAGCTCTGTGAACAGAGAAGAACACTGCCAAATATTTAATAGGAAATACCTGGTATCTGATGAACGCTTTTAACCCCTTCACTGCTGAGCCATTTCACGTCTTAAAAATACACGTTTTTCTTTTTATTATTATTATTTTTATTATTATTTTTCTTTAATTTAAACATGGTCTGACCTTTCTAATGATACCAAATATGACTCTGCTAGCTGCCAACAGTCGGGAGCTATCGGGGTTCAAAGGAACCCCTATCTCCAGACTCCACCACCTCTTTCCTTAGGAGTCAATGACAAGAGATAAGCTCTTTTCAAGAAATGCAGACTATATTTCCTTGGAGAATGCTTTAAATTAATGTTATTTGGCAGAATATGTACTTTTTTGTGCCTTTTTTTGTTCATTATCATGTTAGAAGGTATATCTTGTGGTTACTTGGTGGTGCTCTGTCTTCCATTACCTGAGCATCTCATGCTGAGCTGGGTGGAGTAGAGGTAACATCACTGCTCTGCATGGAGAGAGCCTGTGGAGTCATGGGTTCAATCCAGATGAGCATCTCTCCAGTAAGTGTCCTTGAGCAAGACTCTAACGGTACATACTCGGCACCCAGGACATACTTGAAAACGAGAGAAATCTCAATGTAACCTTCCAG
Organism: Leptobrachium leishanense; assembly: GCA_009667805.1. Classification (NCBI taxonomy): domain Eukaryota; kingdom Metazoa; phylum Chordata; class Amphibia; order Anura; family Megophryidae; genus Leptobrachium; species Leptobrachium leishanense. Next base: position 2,938 of record RXON01001049.1, on the reverse strand, counting down.
GTAAAATCCTTTCACAATTTGAGACCGAACAACATTTTTTTTTTTAAATTTAAAGTTTTTTATTTTGAAATAAGTCAGCATTACATCATACTGTAAAATAATGGATGACCTCGCAGGGCCAAACAAGAAGACATAACAAGCAACGGAAACCACACATGGCCAAAAAAGTGTCATCGTAAAAACAGCGAATCGAAAAAATCTAAGGATAGCAATATGTTAGCAGAAAACATCCCCTAGACGGGGGGTCTCATCAAGGTGGGAAATCAAACATATATAAATGCAGCCACTTAAGGCCGGCCAAGGTAACTACGGTCAGCTGGTCAAAAAACATGCGTCGCAAAGAAGGACAGGGCGGTAAAAATAAGTAAAAAGGCAGAAAGTACCATGTGCAGGCAAAAAAGCAAAAGCCCTATGCAATGCAGGCTGGGACTGATCAAAACAAATTACGAACCGTCCTGAAAGTCCAGGCACTAGGCCAAGCTAGAGACCAGGGACACGTAAGCATATAAGAGAAATGCAGGGGAGGGGGGTGTAATTCAGTAAAGCTCAGACCTGGAGAGGTAGAGGGCATAGAAACCAGCCTTCAATCCGGTCGAGGGTCCGGAGGATCTGGTGAGAGGCCCGCAGCCGCAAGGTCAATCCAAGCCACCGCGGGATCCGTGATGGTATAGGGGACATTTGCGTGGGTCACCACCAAAGCTCCTGCCAGACCCCAGCGATATCGGACACCCTGTCGGCGAAGAACTGATGTCACTTCACGAAAACGCCTGCGAGCCATCAGGGTCTGGAATGGGAGATCATGATACAGGGCCAGAGTGGAGCCCTCAAAGCGTACGGGATCCCTCGCGCCCGGAGCAGACATAACCTTGACCTTGAAAGCCACTTCACGGAAGGCCACTACGACGTCTCGAGGAGCCCCAGGTGGGTTCGTCGCAGGTCTCCTGACCCGAAACACCGACCCAAGCATGTCAGGTGTGTCAGGGGGAAGCCCCGTGACCTGAAGCACAAGACGAGTCACGTAGGACGGCAGAGCGTCGGAGGTAATAGAGTCCGGGACACCCCTGACCCTGATGTTTCGGCGTCTGTGTCTCGTTTCAAGCATCTCCACAGAGCGTGTCAGAAGTTCGACTTGGTATCGCAAACCAGCAACCTGACCAGACAGGTGAGTTTGTTCCGTTGTCACAGCAGAAGTCGTCTCCTGTACCACCTTCACCTGAGCACGCATCGCCGCTATCTCCGTGCGGACCGCCGCCACCTCAGGCTGCCACACCTCACGTATCACCCGAAGCTCCTCCAAGATCCTGCGGAGATCCCCCTTCGTGGAGGGGAGATGGTCGTCCTCCTCCTGCACCTGTTGCTGTCGAAGTCCCGTCCCCACTGCAGACCGATGATCCGAGGTCACACTATTACTGGCGGAGGTAAGGGGAATCTCAGTCGGGTCCCCATCAAAAATATCCTCTGTGTCCGGCGTTGCCCCGGACGATGTCCGCATTGCTGATTTTCTCTTCTTCTGTGCCCGTTTCCTAGCAGCCGCCGAGAGGGGTCGGGAGTCAGACGCCGGTGACTGCGGGGCAAGCCAGGGCATCCCAGTAATACCCCCCTGAGGTTCATAGTCGCTGTCAGCCTCCGAGGAGCCATAGCCCGGGGGGAGGGAAGAAGAAGCAGTCAGTCCCGTAAAAGCGAACCCACCTCGCAAAACATCCCGAATGTCCCTCTGTCGGGGGGCCGTCGCTGGGAACGACCGGTAGGCATGGTTCCGGAGATGCTGGGCTGGCACGAGGTCGCAGGGCGGTGAGGGAATCTCAATACGCCTCGAGTAGGCTTCCAAGATAGCCGCTGTGACTAGGCCCAAATCGCGCTGCCGGCAGCAATCTGTCCCCGGGCACGAAACTCAGGGCTAAATCAGGTACCTCAACTCTCCAGGATCCCTCTAGCCAACCAGGAAGCTCACAGGGCAGTGCAAACGGCGAAAAAAGCAATAAAATCCGTGGTAGACACAGAGCTCCTCCAAAATGCTGCTGCTCGCTTCCACAGCTAGCTCCGCCTCCGGCCCATGATACTCTTAATCCGGCCCTGGGTGCTGCAACTCCTTGCCGATAAACTAAAGGGGAAGATCAATGGTGAGCCGTGAGGTTACTAGCAGTGCCTGCTGCTGTGATGGCTCTGTAAACATAGATGAGTCGGGCTGTGTGATCGAGACCGAACAACATTTGACAAACCAACACAGGAGGAAACGAGGGCCCTATTCCCGGGGGAATTTACAATCTAGAAGGGTTGAGGCTGAGAAAAAGGAGGAGAGGACTGCAAGGTGAGAGTGATGGAATGCAAGGTGAGAGTGATGGACTGGTTAGGGAAGTGAAGTGAGCATTTGAAGTAAGGTCAATTATGGGAAAGTCTGACAGTACAAGGGAGAGCGTTCCAGAGGATGGGGACTGCACGTGAGAAATCCTGCAGTCTATCACGGGAAGAGGTGATGCGGGGAGAAGCTAGATGCAGGTCAATGTTTAACGTTAGGGAGCGGGCTGGGGTGTATTTGGTGATTACCGAGGATGGGTAATGGTGAGCAGAGTTAGTCAGAGCTTTGTAGGTCAAGGTGAGAGTTATGGAATAGAGGTTACTCCAGTGGCGCAAGGAAAGATTAGATTATAGCTGATATACGTTAGTACGATGAAATTTAAAAAGTACAGAAAAAAAGTTCTGTATTGGGATAGAAGCGAGGAAGAATTTCAGATCCTAGATAAACAGTGGATCCCAATAAAAAAGCACAGTCTAAAAACAGACCACTGATAAAGTGCTATCTTAATGGCTATCTTGGAGTGAACACTAAGAGGTGCAAAATGCAATCAAAAGTGCATATAGTGCAAATAACAGCTAAAAACGTAGTGCACGTCAGAAGCGTACTGTGGAAAGTGCAGCAGTTTCAATAAAGTGAGTCTTG
>RXON01001048.1:0-13096 GCA_009667805.1 Leptobrachium leishanense | reverse complement strand
GAGAGAGACAGAGAAGAGAGACAGAGAGAGAGACAGAGACAGAGACAGAGAGAGAGACAGAGAGAGAGAGACAGAGAGAGACAGAGAGAGACAGAGAGAGAGACAGAGAGAGACAGAGAGAGACAGAGAGAGACAGAGAGAGACAGAGAGAGACAGAGAGAGAGACAGAGAGAGAGACAGAGAGAGACAGACAGAGACAGAGAGAGAGACAGAGAGAGAGACAGAGAGAGACAGAGAGAGACAGAGAGAGAGTTTGGGATTTTTCCTAAGAGATGAAAGCTTTGATACAAAGTCCAAACAATAGACTTGTGATAAGAAAGTAAACATTGGAGACGCCCCCCCCGCCCCGCCCCCCCCCCCCCAGTGACAAGTATATTACAGGGTGTGTTAATGATCCACAGAATAAGGAGCAGCTGGGAAAACGTTCGGCGCGCAGGAAATCTGCTCCGATAAATAACGAAAAACAAATATTCTGTATCGCTGCAACAATTAAGAAAACACGGCGCGGATTTATGAAAAACAATAGGAGTTACTTTGTATCAGGCTCTGAGCGGGGGGAGGGAGGGGGCGAGATGCATGTAACACACATAGTAACACCCGGACATGCGCAGGGCTAACGGCACGCCGCTCTAATAAAACACACGGCCAAAACCGATTCCACCGAGGGAGCCGATACCACGTTCACCGTCCACTCACCCCAATACTCGAATGTTTGTCTCAAAAACAGACACCACGATATCGTTGTCTAAATTGACGTCGCTGATGACTTTTCGCACGGCTTCCTCGAAAGCCTCCGTTTTGTTCAATACCTGAAATTACAGAAAATCAAGTAACGGCGCTGTGTGACTCCAACCAATCCAGCGGCTCCATGCGAGCGCCCCGAAAGCCAATGGAAGGGGGTCCTAAGTGAGCTAGTGAGGCCTTTGGGCGGGTGGATGGGGACAGGGATACCCCCCTCCTAATGCTCCATGACACCACCCTACAGTATGCAGCATATAGTTAGACACAGGCCTGCATCGTCCTCTCCGGCAGGGAAAGGGTTATTTTCAGGTGCAGCCGCCTGCAGGTAGGAGCAGATCGAGTCGCGCAGCATTCTAGCCCCGTAAAGGAATGTGTTTCTATTAATGCTACATTTAAAACATATTTGGTTTGATTTAACGCCTTGATTACAACAGCCTTACGTCAGGACACTCCTGAAATCACGGGGGGGGGGGGGGGGGAGTGGCAATGGGAAACAAGCCTCCTGTGCATCAGCCTCCCTGCGCACGCACACGACCCCGTGCGCCAGCCTCCCTGCGCACGCACACGACCCTGTGCACCAGCCTCCCTGCGCACGACCCTGTGTATCAGACTCCCTGTGCATCAAACTCCCTGCGCACGCACACGACCCTGTGCATCAGACTCCCTGCGCATCAGACTCCATGCGCACGCACACGACCCTGTGTATCAGACTCACAGCTGTCCAGTGGTTTGTAAAAAGCATCTGACACGAATGCAGAATATCAGACGTTTACAGCTTCGGCTTTTTTATCACATTTCTGTTTAGTGAGCAATCCCCTATGGGCCGTTTCATCAACACCAGAATATTGGATTGAAGGAGGATTGAAATCCGGGGTGACACAAGCTCTCAGAATGTTATCTCTGACCCCGATTCTCTGAATATACAGCCCTGCTCAGCCCCCCCCCCCCGATTCTCTGAATATACAGCCCTGCTCAGCCCCCCCCCCCCGATTCTCTGAATATACAGCCCTGCTCAGCCCCCCCCGATTCTCTGAATATACAGCCCTGCTCAGCCCCCCCCCCACCCCGCATTCTCTGAATATACAGCCCTGCTCAGCCCCCCCCGATTCTCTGAATATACAGCCCTGCTCAGCCCCCCCCCGGATTCTCTGAATATACCAGCCCTGCTCAGCCCCCCCCGATTCTCTGAATATACAGCCCTGCTCAGCCCCCCCCCCGATTCTCTGAATATACAGCCCTGCTCAGCCCCCCCCCCGATTCTCTGAATATACAGCCCTGCTCAGCCCCCCCGATTCTCTGAATATTACAGCCCTGCTCAGCCCCCCCGATTCTCTGAATATACAGCCCTGCTCAGCCCCCCCCCCCCGATCCTCTGAATATACAGCCCTGCTCAGCCCCCCGATTCTCTGAATATACAGCCCTGCTCAGCCCCTAAAAGCTGCAGCCGGCTACTCGGCGTGACGCGCATTTATCAAGCTCTGACACAGATGCAGAATTCATAACAATACGTGCGATCACGACATTCTGAGACGGAATAAACTGTATCTATTTACCACGAGAGTGTCCAGTGTATCGATTAGTGTCAACGAGAATCTGAAACAGAAAAATAAACTTAACATACGTCACGTTATGCAGCGCTGAGAGGCGGGAGATAAAAAGAGTAAAGACAGGGAAAATGCTACTTTAAAGGGATACTCTAGGCAACATGACCACCTAAGCTTTTTTAGGTGGTCATGATGCCCTGAGAATGCCCTCGCCTTTCCCCCCTCCCTCCGCTCAGCCGATCGGCTGAAACAGCTGAGAGATGCGGAGGACTTTACTCCGCCCTCCCAGCTGTCAGTCAGCAGAGCGGGATATTTCCTGCTTCTGTTGACTATTGCCGAGTAGGAGACGTCATCGCGCTTTCAGCTTTCAGCGCGATGACGTCTCCTACTCCCCGCAGTAGCTGGCGGGAGCGAGGCGCCAGCATAGTCTGCGGCTGGGATTAGTGTTGCGCGCTTCCTCTTGCGCGTAACACTAATACAAGAAGAAGAGGAAGCCTGCTGAATGGTTGGCTTACGTGAGAGGCGCGCATGCGTGCTTCTCACGTAAACCATTAGCTAAATTCAAGCACTAACAGGACGGGAGCGGAAGAGGAGGGAGGGGAGTATGAAGAAAAAAAAAAAAAGATGCCGTTTGTAAACAAGTGGATTTTAGGGTAATTATTACAGAAAAAAAAAAAAAATCCCTACCTAGTTATTGAGTGACTAGGTATATTTTAATGTAAAAAAACGGGAGGGGGGGGTTTGCTTAGAGTGTCCCTTTAAGGATCGCAAAATCAGATTTTTCCCCCCTTCAAGAGGTCGGGGGGGGGGATTTACAGTTCTGGTGTCATGTCAGGACTGAAGAAGATGTTCAGGTTCTGGGACGCTCAACCTGCATCTCTTTCTAGGGATTGGTTGATTATCGGTGGTCCCGCAGAACGGCCTATCTCCTGCTGATGAGGGCACAATAAGCTGTACAGGAGTGGCTGTGATATAGCCGTCTAGTCTGGCATTGCACTGGCAACGAGGGTTCTGTGTTAAAACTCACCCATGATGCAAAAAAGTGAGAAATTGCAGACATCGTTTGCATGTCTTACCCAGAGTTCCTTGCTGCAAATGGGGAATGTAGCACATGAGCTCTGTGAAGCCGTTCTCTGAATTGCTGGGATGTGTAAATGTGACCACACACACACCTTTTCTCTTCTCCCAATATATACATTGTCTCGGAGGTTTGATATTAAATAACTAAAGCGCTTCCGTGGCCAATCAGGGCTCTAGGTCAAAGGGGGTGAGGAGGGACACCGCAGTTGCCTCAGGACTATGGGCACGGCTTAACACTACGGCTGCTAAGCGTGTATGAAGAACCAATGTGTAAACGAGTGTTTGTTTCCTGGAAAGCCATTTATCAGCGCGTGATACATTTCCAGCTAACGAATAAACTGACTGGATTGATTTAAGCCGATATTCCCTTTATGGAATGCCGGTACCAGAGTGGACATGCCGGTACGCCCTTAATTAAATATGCCGAACCGCAGAGTGTCCTAATATTGGTTAAAATTCAATAAACCTCACGGATGGAGCCCCCACGCATAAGGCTTATGATGTGAAGGTAGGATGACGTATCAGGAGGCGCTCGATACACATTAAATTGCTGGCGCCAAATCATCCGACGCGCAGATTCATTCAACGGGGGGGGGGGGCATTTTCCGAGCAAATAAAACCTCACGTTTGCAAATAAAAAGAGAACAAACAAGAGATCAAGGGCTTACTTTCCCAGTGCGTCATCCACGTCACCCCTGCTTGGTTCCTGGCCACGTATTCTACCTCGACACGTCAAGGGCATGAGTTCGTCCGCCGGGTACGCGTGCGCCTGAGCGAAAGAAACACAGGAGAACCTGAAGAATTGAGTCATTTGAAGACATGAGACACAGACGAAGGAGGACGTCCTGTCTGTGACACATCCACACCTACAGTATCCCTTGTGAAAGCTCCGACATGTTCTAGAGCGCCGTACAAACAAAGGACCTGCAAGTGAGTGCGGGAGCAAGAATTATCTGCCGTCTGATAAAGGATTTCTGGAAGCATAGGCTATAGAATGGATAAATATAAACGCTGTCACACTGCACAACAATCAAGGTTTCAGTCCCTCACCGCGACCTTTAAATCGAGACAAATCTATACATGGCCCCGTTCTGGCTCCTAGGTTTTCATACAAACTCTGACTTTTGGTGCAAATTTGCCAAATACTGAGAAATAAATATATATTTTATTATTTTCTCTTACATAATTATGGTAAAACACTGTTTATAATAGTATTCTTATTATCCATACTGTGCCCATTGTACAGCGCTGCAGAATATGCTGGCTCTTTATAAAGATTAATAATAAATATTTTTTTTGCATAATTATAGTAATACACTATACCAGGGCTCAAAATTTCCACTCGCCTACTCGCATTTGGCGAGTGGAAATTAAGTGAGGGCGACTGGAAATGCACACGCAGGCAGCACAATAAATTATTTTCTGCTGCGTATTCCAGCAGTGCCACCGTGCAGTCCCCCCCCCCTTACCCAGGCTGCACGGTGGCAGGAAACAGCAGCCTAACCTGACCCAGCTCGTCTCCGTCACTGGCAGGGGGTGGAAAGGAGCTTCCCTACCTTCTCGCTCTGCTCACACTGGGCTCTGATGTCTGGGTATACATGTATCTGTAGTCTGATTGATGTCTGGGTATACATGTATCTGTAGTCTGATTGATGTCTGGGTATACATGTATCTGTAGTCTGATTGATGTCTGGGTATACATGTATCTGTAGTCTGATGATGTCTGGTATACATGTATCTGTAGTCTGATTGATGTCTGGGTATACATGTATCTGTAGTCTGATTGATGTCTGGGTATACATGTATCTGTAGTCTGATTGATGTCTGGGTATACATGTATCTGTAGTCTGATTGATGTCTGGGTATACATGTATCTGTAGTCTGATTGATGTCTGGGTATACATGTATCTGTAGTCTGATTGATGTCTGGGTATACATGTATCTGTAGTTCTGATTGATGTCTGGGTATACATGTATCTGTAGTCTGATTGATGTCTGGGTATACATGTATCTGTAGTCTGATTGATGTCTGGGTATACATGTATCTGTAGTCTGATTGACGTCTGGGTATACATGTATCTGTAGTCTGATTGACGTCTGGGTATACATGTATCTAGTCTGATTGATGTCTGGGTATACATGTATCTGTAGTCTGATTGATGTCTGGGTATACATGTATCTGTAGTCTGATTGATGTCTGGGTATACATGTATCTGTAGTCTGATTGATGTCTGGGTATACATGTATCTGTAGTCTGATTGATGTCTGGGTATACATGTATCTGTAGTCTGATTGATGTCTGGGATTACATGTATCTGTAGTCTGATTGATGTCTGGGTATACATGTATCTGTAGTCTAATTGATGTCTGGGTATACATGTATCTAGTCTGATTGATGTCTGGGTATACATGTATCTAGTCTGATTGATGTCTGGGTATACATGTATCTAGTCTGATTGATGTCTGGGTATACATGTATCTAGTCTGATTGATGTCTGGGTATACATGTATCTAGTCTGATTGATGTCTGGGTATACATGTATCTAGTCTGATTGATGTCTGGGTATACATGTATCTGTAGTCTGATTGATGTCTGGGTATACATGTATCTGTAGTCTGATTGATGTCTGGGTATACATGTATCTGTAGTCTGATTGATGTCTGGGTATACATGTATCTGTAGTCTGATTGATGTCTGGGTATACATGTATCTGTAGTCTGATTGATGTCTGGGTATACATGTATCTAGTCTGATTGATGTCTGGGTATACATGTATCTGTAGTCTGATTGATGTCTGGGTATACATGTATCTGTAGTCTGATTGCTGTCTGGGTATACATGTATCTGTAGTCTAATTGATGTCTGGGTATACATGTATCTGGGGTCTGATGTCGCAGAATGTTATTTTGTAACTTTATTCTAAATAAAACTTTTAGCAGTGTAATTTCATGAGATAATTTAAGGGTGTTTGTTTAGGGGGCAGAGTTAAGCGCTGGGTAGGGGTTAGGTGGAGCAACTCGGTTAGGTGGCGAGTAACTCTTATGGCCTGGTTAGTAGCTTGGCACTTGAAATTTTGAGCCCTGCAGTATACGGTTTATATTTATTGTGTGTTCTTGTTTAATTACATCTGTTCATTTCTCAAATTGTTTGATTATAGGAAGTTTCCCCCGGCTTCGTAAGCCGTCACCAAACAAGATGAATATCTGAACATTTCAGGTTTCTGTCAAAAACCGGAGGGAAATGTTAAGAAAAACAAACATTGCACATTTTAGGGAGGCGGCACATGAGCATATACTGTACTGCGCCGTTATGGACGCACATTTGACGGGAGATAGTGTGTACTGCATAACGTGCGTCCGTAACGTCTGATGTCTCCACACCCTGGGAAAATACATGGCGGCGTTGTTTCTGCGTCCGTTTAGCTTTTTCACGTCGATGTTATTTTTGCGTCCGTGGCTTTATGCTTTGCCTGTCCGTGAACAAGTGCGCAGGGGCTTCGTGCGGTGGGTTTCAGTGACTCCTTTATAAAGCTACGACGGACGGCAAACAGTGCGGTCAGACGGACGCAAAATGTTTGCTCGTGTGCCGCCAGCCTTAATCTCCATAAATAAGTGAAGTCTCAGAGCCGACAAGTCCTGCACGAACAATATTATTACTGGATCACTGAACAGACACAAATAACACAATTACAACCCATGAGCTTACAATCTAAGAGGGGAAAGAGGAGCCGCTCCCGTGAGTTTACAATCTAAGAGGGGAAAGAGGAGCCGCTCCCGTGAGTTTACAATCTAAGAGGGGAAAGAGGAGCCGCTCCCGTGAGTTTACAATCTAAGAGGGGAAAGAGGAGCCGCTCCCGTGAGTTTACAATCTAAAGAGGGGAAAGAGGACCGCTCCCGTGAGTTTACAATCTAAGAGGGGAAAGAGAGCCGCTCCCGTGAGTTTACAATCTAAGAGGGGAAAGAAAGCCGCTCCCGTGAGTTTACAATCTAAGAGGGGAAAGAGGAGCCGTCCCCCGTGAGTTTACAATCTAAGAGGGGAAAGAGGAGCCGCTCCCGTGAGTTTACAATCTAAGAGGGGAAAGAGGAGCGCTCCCGGAGTTTACAATCTAAGAGGGAAAAGAGGAGCCGCTCCCGTGAGTTTACAATCTAAGAGGGGAAAGAGGAGCCGCTCCCGTGAGTTTACAATCTAAGAGGGGAAAGAGGAGCCGCTCCCGTGAGTTACAATCTAAGAGGGGAAAGAGGAGCCGCTCCGTGAGTTTACAATCTAAGAGGGGAAGAGGAGCCGCTCCCGTGAGTTTACAATCTAAGAGGGAAAAGAGGAGCCGCTCCGTGAGTTTACAATTAAGAGGGGAAAGAGGAGCCGCTCCGGTGAGTTACAATCTAAGAGGGAAAAGGAGCCGCTCCTGTGAGTTTACAATCTAAGAGGGGAAAGAGGAGCCGCTCCCGTGAGTTTACAATCTAAGAGGGGAAAGAGGAGCCGCTCCCGTGAGTTTACAATCTAAGAGGGGAAAGAGGAGCCGCTCCCGTGAGTTTACAATCTAAGAGGGGAAAGAGGAGCCGCTCCCGTGAGTTTACAATCTAAGAGGGAAAGAGGAGCCGCTCCGGTGAGTTTACAATCCGAGTCACGCACATATAACTGTTAATAATGAGTTTACATACCATATAATTTCCGTACGCGTGATCGAACATCTCCAGGACTTGATTCCTGAAAAAGAATACCTAGAAAATGTAAAATATGAGTTTCTAAAAACAAACCAAACACAGTCAGTTATGTTGGTAAAGCGGTCACTCCGAGCCGTGATCACGGAGCACGCGGGTACATAAAGGATGTGAAATCACAGTAACCCGAAGCGAGCGATGGATGAAGGCAGACACGCGTACGTCTCTCAGCTCGAGGTGCGACAGATTCACCGACAGACCAATCAGAGCAAGGTTGCTGAGCGTCAACATGACCCAAAACGTGTAAAATCCCCCCCGACCTCATGGCAAAGGGATATAAATATACTATATACAGTTACACTGCCCTTCAGACCGTGTATAAAGGTGTGCGTGAAACTTAAATGAACGTCGTGGTTAGATGATTCGGGTCCCCGAGAAATCTCATTATATTCCAAAAACCCAAAAAAACTTCTGGCTCCGAGTGTTTCAGATGCCTCCATGTCTGCAATATCATGTGATACATAAACTCCACGTACAAACAAGAGCAGTAACAGCTGTAACAAGCAGCAGGGAGGCGTGACATCATCACGGAGGCGTGACATCATCACGGCTTGTCCTGTACGTATACATGTATTTAGAATATCTCTATAGAAATATTTATACATTAATAAAGCGGAGACGCGGCATTCTAGAGACTCGTCTTTAATACAGAGCGGCCGCTCGGTCCAGCACCGGGATCCGGCTTTCATTGATCCAGCACATCTATATGCTATATCATAACTATATACCCGCACGGGAGCCGTGTTTCTCGTGACACGTCGCTGCTGCTCGTTACGGGTGTTTTCGCTCATATTTCTACAAGGTGTGAAAGTAAAACGTGTGAACGTGTGGAATCCGGCAGCTGTGCCTCCCAAGGTCGCACGAGATCGAGACCCCTCCCGTCACTATATCAACCTCCTCCTGTCGATATATTACCCCATCATTATCACCCCCCCCCCCTCTCCATGCCCCTCACACCCCCCCACACACTCTCCATGCCCCTCACACCCCCCACCCCCCCCTCCATGCCCTCACACCCCCCACACACCCTCTCCATGCCCCTCACACCCCCCCACACACCCCCTCTCCATGCCCCTCACACCCCCCCACACCCCCCATGCCCCTCACACCCCCCCTCCATGCCCTCACACCCCCCCCTCCATGCCCCTCACACACCCCCCCCCTCCATGCCCTCACACCCCCCCCCTCCATGCCCCTCACACACCCACCCCTCCATGCCCCCTCACACCCCCCCTCCATGCCCTCACACACCCCCCAATGCCCTCACCACACCCCCCCCATGCCCCTCACACACCCCCCCCCTCCATGCCCTCACACCCCCCCCTCCATGCCCTCACACACCCCCCCTCCAGCCCCTCACACCCCCCCTCCATGCCCCTCACACCCCCCCCCTCCATGCCCCTCACACCCCCCCCCCTCCATGCCCTCACACCCCCCCCTCCATGCCCTCACACCCCCCCTCCATGCCCTCACACCCCCCCCTCCATGCCCCTCACACCCCCCCTCCATGCCCCTCAACACCCCCCGCCTCCAGCCCTCACACCCCCCTCCATGCCCTCACACCCCCCCCTCCATGCCCTCACACCCCCCCCTCCATGCCCCTCACACCCCCCCCCTCCATGCCCTCACATGAGCCCCCCTCCATGCCCTCACACATCACCCCCTCCATGCCCTCACACACCCCCCCTCCATGCCCTCACACCCCCCCTCCATGCCCTCTCAACCACCCCCCTCCATGCCCCTCACACCCCCCCCTCCATGCCCTCTCCCCCCCCCTCCATGCCCCTCACACCCCCCCCATGCCTCACACCCCCCCAATGCCCCTCACACCCCCCCTCTCCATGCCCCTCACACCCCTCCATGCCCCTCACACCCCCCTCCATGCCCTCACACCCCCCTTCCCATGCCCCTCACACCCCCTCTCCATGCCCCTCACACCCCCCCCCCTCTCCATGCCCTCACACCACCCCCTCCATGCCCTCACACCCCTCCCATGCCCCTCACACCCCTCTCCATGCCCTCACACCCCCTCTCCATGCCCCTCACACCCCCCCCCTCTCCATGCCCCTCACACCCCCCCCTCTCCATGCCCCTCACACCCCCCCTCCATGCCCCTCACACCCCCCCCTCCATGCCCCTCACACCCCCCCCTCTCCATGCCCTCACACCCCCCCTCCTCCATGCCCCTCACACCCCCCCCTCCCATGCCCCACCCCCTCCATGCCCTCACACCCCCCCCCTCTCCATGCCCCTCACACCCCTCCCTCTCCATGCCCCTCACACCCCCCCCCTCTCCATGCCCCTCAACCCCCCCCCTCTCCATGCCCTCACACCCCCCCCTCTCCATGCCCCTCACCCCCCCCCTCTCCATGCCCCTCACACCCCCCCTCCATGCCCTCCACACCCCTCCATGCCCCTCACACCCCCTCATGCCCCTCACACCCCCCCCTCTCCATGCCCCTCACCCCCCCCCTCTCCATGCCCCTCACACCCCCCCCTCCATGCCCCTCACACCCCCCCTCTCCATGCCCCTCACACCCCCCCTCTCCATGCCCCATCACACCCCCCTCTCCATGCCCCTCACACCCCCTCTCCATGCCCCCACACCCCCCCTCCCATGCCCCTCACACCCCCCCCTCTCCATGCCTCACACCCCCCTCCCATGCCCTCTCCACCCCCCTCTCCATGCCCCTCACACCCCCCCCTCCATGCCCCTCACACCCCCCCCCTCCCATGCCCTCACACCCCCCCTCCATGCCCCTCACACCCCCCCCTCTCCATGCCCCTCACACCCCCCCTCCCATGCCCCTCACACACCCCCCCCTCTCCATGCCCTCACCCCCCCCCTCTCCATGCCCCTCACACCCCCCCTCTCCATGCCCCTCACACCCCCCCCTCTCCATGCCCCTCACACCCCCCCCTCTCCATGCCCCCACACCCCCCCCCTCTCCATGCCCCTCACACCCCCCCTCCATGCCCCTCACACCCCCCCTCCATGCCCCTCACACCCCCCCCCCCTCCCATGCCCCTCACACCCCCCCCCTCTCCATGCCCTCACACCCCCCCCTCTCCATGCCCCTCACACCCCCCCCCTCTCATGCCCCTCACACCCCCCCTCTCCATGCCCTCACACCCCCCCTCCATGCCCCTCACACCCCCCCTCCATGCCCCTCACACCCCCCCTCTCCATGCCCCTCACACCCCCCCCCTCTCCATGCCCCTCACACCCCCCCCTCTCCATGCCCCTCACACCCCCCCCTCCTGCCCCTCACACCCCTCCCTGCCCTCACACCCCCCCCCCTCTCCATGCCCCCTCACACCCCCCCTCCATGCCCCTCACACCCCCCCCCCCCATGCCCCTCACACCCCCCCCCCCTCTCCATGCCAGTCTATCACAGCTCGCCTTCCCGCAGTCCCTGTATTGCTCTTGGCTGGCTGAGCATCATGGGGCTGGTATCCAGTGAATCTGGGGAGGCGGCTGGGAAAGTCATGGCTGTGCAGACACAGAGAGGCCAAGCTCCCCAGATGTCTGAGGACTCCATTTCCCATGATCCCCCAGCAGCTGGAGCCATTACCTGAGCTGCGCCTTCTCCTCTTTGCTCATGGCGGCGTGTCCGGAGCCCAGCAGGGCGGCACACAGCAGCCAGGACACCCGCAGCCTCCATGCTCCAGCCAAGCAGCGGGGCTCCCGGGTTACAGGGCCCATGTCCGGGGAGGGGGTGCACTGTCCTCCGGGTCTATGGCGCGCACATCCCTGCGGTCACTGTGAGGAGAGAAGCCGCTAGGGGCCTGCTAATCCCCGGCCTTGCCTGCCGTTTTCTCCCGGGGCTCCTCGCCCTCACACTCGGCCGCAGATCGCCCGCTGGTTCCGGCTTTCAGCTGCTCGCGTGACGTGGAGGCTCGGAATGCATTGTAGCCAATAGGAGCCGAGCTCTTCGGGTGACGCAACGATCTTGACGTGGACCTGGGAGATCCGGAGGGCTGAGCTAGCAGTAGCCAGTGTCACGTGACAAGAAGCCAGAGGGCGCCAGGGCAAAGGGTGGGTAGAGCTGCCAAGCGCCCCTGTATAAGTGGGGCAATCCCTGCTCAGGGGCGCCATGCCTTCTATTCATAGCATATATACAGGCAGGGGGGCGGTGCATGAAACATGCCTCCCTGCACTGAGTGTGTGGATTGCAGCTGCAGAGCTGAACTGTCCCTCCTGCAGCACAGGCAGAGCTATAAACACCAGAGCTCACAGGCATGTTAGTGGCCATGGGGCAATAACACTACCATGTCCTTCACTCACACTGCTGATCTGTCACTCACACTGCTGACCTGTCACTCACACTGCTGATCTGTCACTCACACTGCTGACCTGTCACTCACACTGCTGACCTGTCACTCACACTGCTGACCTGTCACTCACACTGCTGATCTGTCACTCACACTGCTGACCCGTCACTCACATTTCTGACATGTTACATGGCTGACCTGTCACTCAATGCTGCCCTGTCAATCACACACCTGATCTGTCACTGGTGATCCATCACTCACACTTCTGACCTGTTATATTGCTGACCTGTCACCCACTCTGCTGAGTGCTGACCCACCTCCTCTCACCCACTCTGCTGAGTGCTGACCCACCTCCTCTCTCACCCACTCTGCTGAGTGCTGACCCACCTCCTCTCACCCACTCCGCTGAGTGCTGACCCACCTCCTCTCACCCACTCTGCTGAGTGCTGACCCACCTCCTCTCACCCACTCTGCTGAGTGCTGACCCATCTCCTATCGCCCACTCTGCTGAGTGCTGACCCATCTCCTATCGCCCACTCTGCTGAGTGCTGACCCAACTCATCTCGCCCACTCTGCTGATGAGTGCTGACCCATCTATCGCCCACTCTGCTGAGTGCTGACCCATCTCCTCTCACTCTGCTGAGTGCTGACCCATCTCCTCTCGCCCACTCTGCTGAGTGCTGACCCATCTCCTCTCACTCTGCTGAGTGCTGACCCATCTCCTCTCACTCTGCTGA
>RXON01001047.1:0-65104 GCA_009667805.1 Leptobrachium leishanense | reverse complement strand
TGCTTGCGTTGAGGCGAGAAGCTTGAACCTCCATGTTTGGATGTGAGAAGCATGACCCTCCTTCCCGGAGTTGAGTCGGAAGGCTTGAACTTGAGAAGTCTGAACCTCCTCCACAGCTTGCGACTGGTGCTTGACCGTCGACTCCTGGGCTTTGAGAGGCGATGATAGGCCAAGATTGTCTAGCCGAGCTTTGTGGAGACTGGTTTCACACGCCTTCCTCTTTGTTGGCGAGAAGCCTGAACCTCTTCCCCCGCTTGCTTTGAGGCGAGAGGCTTGAACCTCCTCCATATTTGGAGAGGCGAAGCCTGACCCTCCTTCCCAAAATTGAGGTGAGAGGCTTGAATTTGAGAAGCCTGACCATGCTCCCCCGCTTTTAGGCAATGTGTGTGTATTGTATCCTTTGTATTAGATTGTAAGCTCTACGAGCAGGAACATTAATTATCTGTATTGAGTGCGGGGAAGGTGCCTGAAAGGGAGGGGGAGGTCCTTTGGACCTCTCTCCTTCCTGTTCCGTGCGGGGCAGCGCTGAAAGTCAGGCACCGTTTGGAAGGGCACAGCCTGCTACACGTTGTAAATTATTGAAAATTCAAATTTTAGTGCATTTTTTTGTTATAATATACAGACAGGACATGACGTATACATGTAATAATGATATACACTATATTATGAATCTGCTGAGTCTGCCGGAAAGAACGATATAAAATATGTGTGGGTCATATAATAAAACGTGGCTTCAAAACGCGTTTAAACATGATGAGTGAAACCGGTAAAAATGAGCTCAGCACACAGGCGTGAAATGCATCAGCAGCGAAAGGGTTAATGGCTTCTGCCTTTATCTCTTAATGCCCAGAGGGATGGGTGATCCTTCATGCCATGGTACCTCAGTGATTCCCACACAGGGGTGTTTTATTTTTCTCCTGCGTGCTTAAGGAGTACTCTACGTGATTCTAGAGATCAAAATTATGAACTGTAAACGCTAAATAAAAATACAAAATAATCAGTTTTATTTATCAGTCTTCAAGGATAAAGCCAAGTTGCCTGATCCACCTATCCTGTTTGGAGGCGAGTGGCTTAACCCACCCTCCTTTTTGGAGGGGAAAAGCCTGACCCTCCTCTCTTGCTTGTGTTGAGGTGAGAGGCTTCAACCTCCTCCATGTTTGGATGTGAGAAGCCTGACCCTCCTCACCTGCTTGCTTTGAGGCGAGAGGCTTGAACCTCCTCCATGTTTAAATGCGAGAGGCCTGACCCGCCTCCCCTGCTTGCGTTGAGGCGAGAGGCTTGAACCTCCATTTTGGATGTGAGAAGCATGACCCTCCTTCCCGGAGTTGAGGCGAGAGGCTTGAACTTGAGAAGTCTGAACCTCCTCCACAGCTTGCGACTGGTGCTTGACCGTCGACTCCTGGGCTTTGAGAGGCGATGATAAGCAAAGATTGTCTAGCCGAGCTTTGAGGAGACTGATTACACATGCCTTCCTCTTTGTTGGCGAGAAACCTGACCCTCTTCCCCTGCTTGCTTTGAGGTGAGAGGCTTGAACCTCCTCCATGTTTGGAGAGGCGATGCCTGACCCTCCTTCCCAAAGTTGAGACGAGAGGCTTGAATTTGAGAAGCCTGATCGTCCTCTCCCGCTTTTAGGCAATATGTGTGTATTGTATTCTTTGTATTAGATTGTAAGCTCTGTGAGAAGGAATATTAATTCTCTGTATTGTATTTGTGTGTTAGATTGTAAGCTCTGCGAGCAGGATTATTAATTCTCTGTATTGAGTGCGGGAAAGGTGCCTGAAAGGGAGGGGGGGAGGTCCTTTGGACCTCTCTCCCTCCCATTCCGTGCTTGACAGCGGTGAAAGTCAGGCACCGTTTGGAAGGGCACAGCCTGCTACACGTTGTAAATTATTGAAAATTCAAATTTGAGTGCATTTTTTGTTATAATATACAGACAGGACACAACGTATACATATAATAATGATATACAAAATATTATGAATCTGCCGAGACTGCCGGAGAGAACGATATGTAATATGTGTGGTTCATATAATAAAACGTGGCTTCAAAACGCGTTTAAACATGATGAGCGAAACTGGTAAAAATGAGCTCAGCACACAGGCGTGAAATGCCTCAGCAGCGAAGGGGTTAATGGCTTCTGCCTTTATCTCTTAATGCTCAGAGGGATGGGCGATCCTTCAAGCCATGGTAGTTCAGTGATTCGCCCATAGGGGTTTTTATTTTTCTCCTGCGTGCTGAAGGAGGACTCTACGTGATTCTAGGGATTAAAATTAGGAACTGTAAAAGATAAATCAAAATACTAAATAATCAGTTTTGTTTCTCAGTCTTCAAGGCTGAAGCCAAGTTGCCTGATCCACCTATCCTGTTTGGAGGCGAGTGGCTTAACCCACCCTCCTTTTTGGAGGTGAAAAGCCTGACCCTCCTTCCCGGACTTGAGGCGAGAGGCTTGAACTTGAGAAGTCTGAACCTCCTCCACAGCTTGCGACTGGTGCTTGACCGTCGACTCCTGGGCTTTGAGAGGCGATGATAGGCCAAGATTGCCTAGCCGAGCTTTGAGGAGACTGGTTTCACACGCCTTCCTCTTTGTTGGCAAGAAGCCTGACCCTCCTCCCCTTCTTGTGTTGAAGCAAGAGGCTTCAACCTCCTCCATGTTTGGATGTGAGAAGCCTGGCCCTCCTCCCCTTCTTGTGTTGAAGCAAGAGGCTTCAACCTCCTCCATGTTTGGATGTGAGAAGCCTGACCCTCCTCCCCTGCTTGCTTTGAGGTGAGAGGCTTGAACCTCCTTCATGTTTAAATGCGAGAAGCCTGACCCTCCTCCCCTGCTTGCGTTGAGGCGAGAGGCTTGAATCTCCATTTTTGGATGTGAGAAGCATGACCCTCCTTCCCGGAGTTGAGGCGAGAGACTTGAACTTGAGAAGTCTGAACCTCCTCCACAGCTTGCGACTGGTGCTTGACCGTCAACTCCTGGGCTTTGAGAGGCGATGATAGGCCAAGATTGTCTAGCCGAGCTTTGAGGAGACTGGTTTCACACGCCTTCCTCTTTGTTGGCGAGAAACCTGACCCTCTTCCCCTGCTTGCTTTGAGGCGAGAGGCTTGAACCTCCTACATGTTTGGATGTAAGACGCCTGACCCTCCTCCCCTGCTTGCTTTGAGGTGAGAGGCTTGAACCTCCTCCATGTTTAAATGAGAGAAGCCTGACCCTCCTCCCCTGCTTGCGTTGAGGCGAGAGGCTTGAACCTCCATTTTTGGATGTGAGAAGCATGACCCTCCTTCCCGGAGTTGAGGCGAGAGGCTTGAACTTGAGAAGTCTGAACCTCCTCCACAGCTTGCGACTGGTGCTTGACCGTCGACTCCTGGGCTTTGAGAGGCGATGATAGGCCAAGATTGGTTTCACACGCCTTCCTCTTTGTTGGCGAGAAACCTGACCCTCTTCCCCTGCTTGCTTTGAGGCTTGAACCTCCTCCATGTTTGGAGAGGCGAAGCCTGACCCTCCTTCCAAAGTTGAGAGGAGAGGCTTGAATTTGAGAAGCCTGACCTTCCTCCCCGCTTTTAGGCAATGTGTGTGTATTGTATCCTTTGTATTATCTTGTAAGCTCTGCGAGCAGGAATATTAATTCTCTATATTGTTTTTGTGTATTAGATTGTAAGCTCTACAAGCAGAAACATTACTTATATGTATTGAGTGCAGGGAAGTTGCCTGAAAGAGAGGGGCAAGGTCCTTTGGACCTCTCTCCCTTCAGTTCTGTGCGGGACAGCGGTGAAAGTTCAGGCACCGTTTGGAAGAGTACAGCCTGCTACACGTTGTAAATTATTGAAAATTCTAATTTTAGTGCATTTTTTTTATAATATACAGACAGGACATAACGTATACATATAATAATGATAATACACTGTATTATGAATCTGTCGAGTCTGCTGGAAAGATTGATATATAATATGTGTGGGTCATATAATAAAACGTGGCTTCAAAACGTGTTTAAACATGATGAGCGAAACTGGTAAAAATGAGCTCAGCACAACAGGCGGGAAATGCCTCAGCAGCGAAAGGGTTAATGACTTCTGCCTTAATCTCTTAATGCCCTGAGGGATGGGCGATCCATCAAGCCATGGTATCTCAGTGATTCCCCCACAGGGGATTTTATTTTTCTCCTGCGTGCTGAAGGAGGACTCTACGTGATTCTAGGGATCAAAATTAGGAACTGTAAAAGATAAATCAAAATACTAAATAATCAGTTTTGTTTATCAGTCTTCAAGGCTGAAGCCAAGTTGCCTGATCCACCTATCCTGTTTGGAGGCGAGTGGTTTAACCCACACTCGTTTTTGGAGGTGAAAAGCCTGACCCTCCTTCCCGGACTTGAGGCGAGAGGCTTGAACTTTAGAAGTCTGAACCTCCTCCACAGCTTGCGACTGGTGCTTGACCGTCGACTCCTGGGCTTTGAGAGGCGATGATAGGCCAAGATTGCCTAGCCGAGCTTTGAGGAGACTGGTTTCACACGCCTTCCTCTTTGTTGGCGAGAAGCCTGACCCTCCTCCCCTTCTTGTGTTGAAGCAAGAGGCTTCAACCTCCTCCATGTTTGGATGTGAGAAGCCTGACCCTCCTCCCCTGCTTGCTTTGAGACGAGAGGCTTGAACCTCCTCCATGTTTAAATGCGAGAAGCCTGACCCTCCTCCCCTGCTTGCGTTGAGGTGAGAGGCTTGAAGCTCCTCCATGTTTAAATGAGAGAAGCATGACCCTCCTTCCCGGAGTTGAGGCGAGAGGCTTGAACTTGAGATGAGAAGTCTGAACCTCCTCCACAGCTTGCGACTGGTGCTTGACCGTCGACTCCTGGGCTTTGAGAGGCGATGATAGGCCAGATTGTCTAGCCGAGCTTTGAGGAGACTGGTTTCACACGCCTTCCTCTTGTTGGTGAGAAACCTGACTCTCTTTCCTCTGCTTGCTTTGAGGCGAGAGGCTTGAACCTCCTCCATGTTTGGATGTGAGACGCCTGACCCTCCTCCCCTGCTTGCTTTGAGGTGAGAGGCTTGAACCTCCTCCATGTTTAAATGAGAGAAGCCTGACCCTCCTCCCCTGCTTGCGTTGAGGTGAGAGGCTTGAACCTCCATTTTTGGATGTGAGAAGCATGACCCTCTTCCCGGAGTTGAGGCGAGAGGCTTGAACTTGAGAAGTCTGAACCTCCTCCACAGCTTCCGACTGGTGCTTGACCGTCGACTCCTGGGCTTTGAGAGGCGATGATAAGCCAAGATTGTCTAGCCGAGCTTGAGGAGACTGGTTTCAACGCCTTCCTCTTTGTTGGCGAGAAACCTGACCCTCTTCCCCTGCTTGCTTTGAGGCGAGAGGCTTGAACCTCCTCCATGTTTGGAGAGGCGAAGCCTGACCCTCCTTCCCAGTTGAGAGGAGAGGTTGATTTGAGAAGCCTGACCTTCCTCCCCCGCTTTTAGGCAATGTGTTGTATTTGTATCCTGTATTATCTTGTAAGCTCTGCGAGCAGGAATATTAATTCTCTATATTGTTTTTGTGTATTAGATTGTAAGCTCTACGAGCAGAAACATTACTTATATGTATTGAGTGCAGGGAAGTTGCCTGAAAGAGGGGGCAAGGTCCTTTGGACCTCTCTCCCTTCAGTTCTGTGCGGGACAGTGGTGAAAGTCAGGCACCGTTTGGAAGAGTACAGCCTGCTACACGTTGTAAATTATTGAAAATTCTAATTTTAGTGCATTTTTTGTTATAATATACAGACAGGACATAACGTATACATATAAAATGATATACACTGTATTATGAATCTGCCGAGTCTGCCGGAAAGAACGATATATAATATGTGTGGGTCATATAATAAAACTTGGCTTCAAAACGCATTTAAACATGATGAGTGAAACTAGTAAAAATTAGCTCAGCACACAGGCGTGAAATGCCTCAGTAGCGAAAGGGTTAATGACTTCTGCCTTTATCTCTTAATGCTCAGAGGGATGGGCGATCCTTCAAGCCATGGATTCTCAGTGATTCCCCCACAGGGATTTTTATTTTTCCTGCGTGCTGAAGGAGGACTCTACGTGATTCTAGGATTTAAAATTAGGAACTGTAAAAGATAAATCAAAATACTAAATAATCAGTTTTGTTTCTCAGTCTTCAAGGCTGAAGCCAAGTTGCCTGATCCACCTATCCTGTTTGGAGGCGAGTGGTTAACCACCCTCCTTTTTGGAGGTGAAAAGCCTGACCCTCCTCCCCTTTGCTTTGAGACGAGAGGCTTGAACCTCCTCCATGTTTAAATGCGAGAAGCCTGACCCTCCTTCCTGCTTGCGTTGAGGCGAGAGGCTTGAACCTCCATTTTTGGATGTGAGAAGCATGACCTCCTTCCCGGAGTTGAGGCGAGAGACTTGAACTTGAGAAGTCTGACCTCCTCCACAGCTTGCGACTGGTGCTGACTGTCGACTTCTGGGCTTTGAGAGCGATGATGGCCAAGATTGCCTAGCCGATCTTTGAGGAGACTGGTTTCACACGCCTTCCTCTTAGTTGGGAGAAGCCTGACCCTCGCCCTTCTCTTGTGTTGAAGCAAGAGGCTTCAACCTCCTCCATGTTTGGATGTGAGAAGCCTGACCCTCCTCCCCTGCTTGCGTTGAGGCGAGAGGCTTGAACCTCCATTTTTGGATGTGAGAAGCATGACCCTCCTTCCCAGAGTTGAGGCGACAGGCTTGAACTTGAGAAGTCTGAACCTCCTCCACAGCTTGCGACTGGTGCTTGACCGTCGACTCCTGGGCTTTGAGAGGCGATGATAGGCCAAGATTGTCTAGCCGAGCTTTGAGGAGACTGGTTTCACACGCCTTCCTCTTTGTTGGCGAGAAACCTGACTCTTCCTCTGCTTGCTTTGAGGCGAGAGGCTTGAACCTCCTCCATGTTGGATGTGAGACGCCTGACCCTCCTCCCTGCTTGCTTTGAGGTGAGAGGCTTGAACCTCCTCCATGTTTAAATGAGAGAAGCCTGACCCTCCTCCCCTGCTTGCGTTGAGGTGAGAGGCTTGAACTCCATTTTTGGATGTGAGAAGCATGACCTCCTTCCCGGAGTTGAGGCGAGAGGCTTGAACTTGAGAAGTCTGAACTCCTCCACAGCTTGCGACTGGTGCTTGACCGTCGACTCCTGGGCTTTGAGAGGCGATGATAGCCAAGATTGTCTAGCCGAGCTTTGAGGAGACTGGTTTCACACGCCTTCCTCTTTGTTGGCGAGAAACCTGACCCTCTTCCCCTGCTTGCTTTGAGGGAGAGGCTTGAACCTCCTCCATGTTTGGAGAGGCGAAGCCTGACCCTCCTTCCCAAAGTTGAGGGAGAGGCTTGAATTTGAGAAGCCTGACCTTCCTCCCCCGCTTTTAGGCAATGTGTGTGTATTGTATCCTTTGTATTATCTTGTAAGCTCTGCGAGCAGGAATATTAATTCTCTATACTGTTTTTGTGTATTAGATTGTAAGCTCTACGAGCAGAAACATTACTTATATGTATTGAGTGCAGGGAAGTTGCCTGAAAGAGAGGGGCAAGGTCCTTTGGACCTCTCTCCCTTCAGTTCTGTGCGGGACAGCGGTGAAAGTCAGGCACCGTTTGGAAGAGTACAGCCTGCTACACGTTGTAAATTATGGAAAATTCTAATTTTAGTGCATTTTTTGTTATAATATACAGACAGGACATAACGTATACATATAATAATGATATACACTGTATTATGAATCTGCCGAGTCTGCCGGAAAGAACGATATATAATATGTGTGGGTCATATAATAAAACTTGGCTTCAAAACGCATTTAAACATGATGAGTGAAACTAGTAAAAATGAGCTCAGCACACAGGCGTGAAATGCCTCAGCAGCGAAAGGGTTAATGGCTTCCGCCTTAATCTCTTAATGCTCAGAGGGATGGGCGATCCTTCAAGCCATGGAATCTCAGTGATTCCCCCACAGGGATTTTTATTTTTCTCCTGCGTGCTGAAGGAGGACTCTACGTGATTCTAGGGATCAAAATTAGGAACTGTAAAAGATAAATCAAAATACTAAATAATCAGTTTTGTTTATCAGTCTTCAAGGCTGAAGCCAAGTTGTCTGATCCACCTATCCTGTTTGGAGGTGAGTGGTTTAACCCACCCTCCTTTTTGGATGTGAGAAGCCTGACCCTCCTCCCCTGCTTGCTTTGAGACAGAGGCTTGAACCTCCTCCATGTTTAAATGCAAAGGCCTGACCTCCTCCCCTGCTTGCGTTGAGGCGAGAGGCTTGAACCTCCATTTTTGGATGTGAGAAGCATGACCCTCCTTCCCGGAGTTGAGGCAAGAGGCTTGAACTTGAGAAGTCTGAAACTCCTCCACAGCTTGCGACTGGTGCTTGACCGTCGACTCCTGTGCTTTGAGAGGCGATGATAGGCCAAGATTGGTTTCACACGCTTCCTCTTTGTTGGCGAGAAGCCTGACCCTCCTCCCCTTCTTGTGTTGAAGCAAGAGGCTTCAACCTCCTCCATGTTTGGATGTGAGAAGCTTGACCCTCCTCCCCTGCTTACGTTGAGGCGAGAGGCTTGAACCTCCATTTTTGGATGTGAGAAGCATGACCCTACTTCCCGGAGTTGAGGCAAGAGGCTTGAACTTGAGAAGTCTGAAACTCCTCCACAGCTTGCGACTGGTGCTTGACCGTCGACTCCTGGGCTTGAGAGGCGATGATAGGCCAAGATTGCCTAGCCGAGCTTTGAGGAGACTGGTTTCACACGCCTTCCTCTTTGTTGGCGAGAAGCCTGACCCTAATCCCCTTCTTGTGTTGAAGCAAGAGGCTTCAACCTCTCCATGTTTTGATGTGAGAAGCCTGACCCTCCTCCCCTGCTTGCTTTGAAGACGAGAGGCTTGAACCTCCTCCATGTTTAAATGAGAGAAGCCTGACCCTCCTCCCCTGCTTGCGTTGAGGCGAGAGGCTTGAACCTCCATTTTTGGATGTGAGAAGCATGACCCTCCTTCCCGGAGTTGAGGCGAGAGGCTTGAACTTGAGAAGTCTGAACCTCCTCCACAGCTTGCGACTGGTGCTTGACCGTCGACTCCTGGGCTTTGAGAGGCGATGATAGGCCAAGATTGCCTAGCCGAGCTTTGAGGAGACTGGTTTCACACGCCTTCCTCTTTGTTGGCGAGAAGCCTGACCCTCCTCCCCTTCTTGTGTTGAAGCAAGAGGCTTCAAGCAAGAGGCTTCAACCCTGTTGTGGATGTGAGAAGCCTGACCCTCCTCCCCTGCTTGTGTTGAGGCGAGAGGCTTCAACCTCCTCTATGTTTAAATGCGAGAAGCCTGACCCTCCGCCCCTGCTTGCGTTGAGGCGAGAGGCTTGAACCTCCATTTTTGGATGTGAGAAGCTTGACGCTCCTTCCCGGAGTTGAGGCGAGAGGCTTGAACTTGAGAAGTCTGAACCTCCTCCACAGCTTGCGACTGGTGCTTGACCGTCGACTCCTGGGCTTTGAGAGGCGATGATAGGCCAAGATTCCTCAAAGCTCGGCTAGGCAGACTGGTTTCACACGCCTTCCTCTTTGTTGGCGAGAAGCCTGACCCTCATCCCTTCTTGTGTTGAAGCGAGAGGCTTCAACCTCCTCCATGTTTGGATGTGAGAAGCCTGACCCTCCTCCCTGCTTGCTTTGAGACGAGAGGCTTGAACCTCCTCCATGTTTTTAAATGCGAGACGCCTGACCCTCCTCCCCTGCTTGCGTTGAGGCGAGAGGCTTGAACCTCCATTTTTGGATGTGAGAAGCATGACCCTCCTTCCGATAGTTGAGGCGAGAGACTTGAAACTTGAGAAGTCTGAACCTCCTCCACAGCTTGCGACTGGTGCTTGACCGTCGACTCCTGGGCTTTGAGAGGCGATGATAGGCCAAGATTGTCTAGCCGAGCTTTGAGGAGACTGGTTTCACACGCCTTCTCTTTTGTTGGCGAGAAACCTGACCCTCTTCCCCTGCTTGCTTTGAGGCGAGAGGCTTGAACCTCCTCCATGTTTGGAGAGGCGAAGCCTGACCCTCCTTCCCAAAGTTGAGAGGAGAGGCTTGAATTTGAGAGCCTGACCTTCCTCCCCCGCTTTTAGGCAATGTGTGTGTATTGTAACCTTTGTATTATCTTGTAAGCTCTGCGAGCAGGAATATTAATTCTCTATATTGTTTTTGTGTATTAGATTGTAAGCTCTACGAGCAGAAACATTACTTATATGTTTGAGTGCAGGGAAGTTGCCTGAAAGAGAGGGGCAAGGTCCTTTGGACCTCTCTCCCTTCAGTTCTGTGCGGGACAGCGGTGAAAGTCAGGCACCGTTTGGAAGAGTACAGCCTGCTACACGTTGTATTAATGGAAAATTCTAATTTTAGTGCATTTTTTGTTAATAATTATACAGACAGGACATAACGTATACAATATAATGATATACACTGTATTATGAATCTGCCGAGTCTGCCGGAAAGAACGATATATAATATGTGTGGGTCATATAATAAAACTTGGCTTCAAAAACGCATTTAAACATGATGAGTGAAACTAGTAAAAATGAGCTCAGCACACAGGCGTGAAATGCCTCAGCAGCGAAAGGGTTAATGGCTTCCGCCTTAATCTCTTAATGCTCAGAGGGATGGGCGATCCTTCAAGCCATGGAATCTCAGTGATTCCCCCACAGGGATTTTTATTTTTCTCTCCTGCGTGCTGAAGGAGGACTCTACGTGATTCTAGGGATCAAAATTAGGAACTGTAAAAGATAAATCAAAATACTAAATAATCAGTTTTGTTTATCAGTCTTCAAGGCTGAAGCCAAGTTGTCTGATCCACCTATCCTGTTTGGAGGTGAGTGGTTTAACCCACCCTCCTTTTTGGATGTGAGAAGCCTGACCCTCCTCCCCTGCTTGCTTTGAGACAAGAGGCTTGAACCTCCTCCATGTTTAAATGCAAAAAGCCTGACCCTCCTCCCCTGCTTGCGTTGAGGCGAGAGGCTTGAACCTCCATTTTTGGATGTGAGAAGCATGACCCTCCTTCCCGGAGTTGAGGCAAGAGGCTTGAACTTGAGAAGTCTGAAACTCCTCCACAGCTTGCGACTGGTGCTTGACCGTCGACTCCTGTGCTTTGAGAGGCGATGATAGGCCAAGATTGGTTTCACACGCCTTCCTCTTTGTTGGCGAGAAGCCTGACCCTCCTCCCCTTCTTGTGTTGAAGCAAGAGGCTTCAACCTCCTCCATGTTTGGATGTGAGAAGCCTGACCCTCCTCCCCTGCTTACGTTGAGGCGAGAGGCTTGAACCTCCATTTTTGGATGTGAGAAGCATGACCCTACTTCCCGGAGTTGAGGCAAGAGGCTTGAACTTGAGAAGTCTGAAACTCCTCCACAGCTTGCGACTGGTGCTTGACCGTCGACTCCTGTGCTTTGAGAGGCGATGATAGGCCAAGATTGCCTAGCGAGCTTTGAGGAGACTGGTTTCACACGCCTTCCTCTTTGTTGGCGAGAAGCCTGACCCTCCTCCCCTTCTTGTGTTTTGAAGCAAGAGGTTCAACCTCCTCCATGTTTGGATGTGAGAAGCCTGACCCTCCTCCCCTGCTTGCTTTGAGACGAGAGGTTGAACCTCCTCCATGTTTAAATGCGAGAAGCCTGACCCTCCTCCCCTGCTTGCGTTGAGGCGAGAGGCTTGAACCTCCATTTTTGGATGTGAGAAGCATGACCCTCCTTCCCGGAGTTGAGGCGAGAGACTTGAACTTGAGAATTCTGAACTCCTCCACAGCTTGCGACTGGTGCTTGACCGTCGACTCCTGGGCTTTGAGAGGCGATGATAGGCCAAGATTTCTAGCCGAGCTTGAGGAGACTGGTTTCAACGCCTTCCTCTTTTTGGCGGAGAGAAACCTGACCCTCTTCCCCTGCTTGCTTTGAGGCGAGAGGCTTGAACCTCCTCCATGTTTGGATGTGAGACACCTGACCCTCCTCCCCTGCTTGCGTTGAGGCGAGAGGCTTGAACCTCCATTTTTGGATGTGAGAAGCATGACCCTCCTTCCCGGAGTTGAGGCGAGAGGCTTGAACTTGAGAAGTCTGAACCTCCTCCACAGCTTGCGACTGGTGCTTGACCGTCGACTCCTGGGCTTTGAGAGGCGATGATAGGCCAAGATTGCCTAGCCGAGCTTTGAGGAGACTGGTTTCACACGCCTTCCTCTTTGTTGGCGAGAAGCCTGACCCTACTCCCCTTCTTGTGTTGAAGCAAGAGGCTTCAACCTCCTCCATGTTTGGATGTGAGAAGCCTGACCCTCCTCCCCTGCTTGCTTTGAGACGAGAGGCTTGAACCTCCTCCATGTTTAAATGCGAGAAGCCTGACCCTCCTCCCCTGCTTGCGTTGAGGCGAGAGGCTTGAACCTCCATTTTTGGATGTGAGAAGCATGACCCTCCTTCCCGGAGTTGAGGCGAGAGGCTTGAACTTGAGAAGTCTGAACCTCCTCCACAGCTTGCGACTGGTGCTTGACCGTCGACTCCTGGGCTTTGAGAGGCGATGATAGGCCAAGATTGCCTAGCCGAGCTTTGAGGAGACTGGTTTCACACGCCTTCCTCTTTGTTGGCGAGAAGCCTGACCCTCCTCCCCTTCTTGTGTTGAAGCAAGAGGCTTCAACCTCCTCCATGTTTGGATGTGAGAAGCCTGACCCTCCTCCCCTGCTTGTGTTGAGGCGAGAGGCTTCAACCTCCTCTATGTTTAAATGCGAGAAGCCTGACCCTCCGCCCCTGCTTGCGTTGAGGCGAGAGGCTTGAACCTCCATTTTTGGATGTGAGAAGCTTGACGCTCCTTCCCGGAGTTGAGGCGAGAGGCTTGAACTTGAGAAGTCTGAACCTCCTCCACAGCTTGCGACTGGTGCTTGACCGTCGACTCCTGGGCTTTGAGAGGCGATGATAGGCCAAGATTCCTCAAAGCTCGGCTAGGCAGACTGGTTTCACACGCCTTCCTCTTTGTTGGCGAGAAGCCTGACCCTCATCCCCTTCTTGTGTTGAAGCGAGAGGCTTCAACCTCCTCCATGTTTGGATGTGAGAAGCCTGACCCTCCTCCCCTGCTTGCTTTGAGACGAGAGGCTTGAACCTCCTCCATGTTTAAATGCGAGACGCCTGACCCTCCTCCCCTGCTTGCGTTGAGGCGAGAGGCTTGAACCTCCATTTTTGGATGTGAGAAGCATGACCCTCCTTCCCGGAGTTGAGGCGAGAGACTTGAACTTGAGAAGTCTGAACCTCCTCCACAGCTTGCGACTGGTGCTTGACCGTCGACTCCTGGGCTTTGAGAGGCGATGATAGGCCAAGATTGTCTAGCCGAGCTTTGAGGAGACTGGTTTCACACGCCTTCCTCTTTGTTGGCGAGAAACCTGACCCTCTTCCCCTGCTTGCTTTGAGGCGAGAGGCTTGAACCTCCTCCATGTTTGGAGAGGCGAAGCCTGACCCTCCTTCCCAAAGTTGAGAGGAGAGGCTTGAATTTGAGAAGCCTGACCTTCCTCCCCCGCTTTTAGGCAATGTGTGTGTATTGTAACCTTTGTATTATCTTGTAAGCTCTGCGAGCAGGAATATTAATTCTCTATATTGTTTTTGTGTATTAGATTGTAAGCTCTACGATCAGAAACATTACTTATATGTATTGAGTGCAGGGAAGTTGCCTGAAAGAGAGGGGTAAGGTCCTTTGGACCTCTCTCCCTTCAGTTCTGTGCGGGACAGCGGTGAAAGTCAGGCACCGTTTGGAAGAGTACAGCCTGCTACACGTTGTAAATTATTGAAAATTCTAATTTTAGTGCATTTTTTGTTATAATATACAGACAGGACATAACGTATACATATAATAATGATATACACTGTATTATGAATCTGCCGAGTCTGCCGGAAAGAACGATATATAATATGTGTGGGTCATATAATAAAACTTGGCTTCAAAACGCATTTAAACATGATGAGTGAAACTAGTAAAAATGAGCTCAGCACACAGGCGTGAAATGCCTCAGCAGCGAAAGGGTTAATGGCTTCTGCCTTTATCTCTTAATGCTCAGAGGGATGGGCGATCCTTCATGCCATGGAATCTCAGTGATTCCCCCACAGGGATTTTTATTTTTCTCCTGCGTGCTGAAGGAGAGGACTCTACATGATTCTAGGGATTAAAATTAGGAAGTGTAAAAGATAAATCAAAATACTAAAAAATCAGTTTTGTTTCTCAGTCTTCAAGGCTGAAGCCAAGTTGCCTGATCCACCTATCCTGTTTGGAGGCGAGTGGCTTAACCCACCCTCCTTTTTGGAGGTGAAAAGCCTGACCCTCCTCCCCTGCTTGCTTTGAGGCGAGAGGCTTGAACCTCCTCCATGTTTAAATGCGAGAAGCCTGACCCTCCCCCTGCTTGCGTTGAGGCGAGGGCTTGAACCTCCCTTTTTGGATGTGAGAAGCATGCCCTCCTTCCCGGAGTTGAGGCGAGAGGCTTGAACTTGAGAAATCTGAACCTCCTCCACAGCTTGCGACTGGTGCTTGACCGTCGACTCCTGGGCTTTGAGAGGCGATGATAGGCCAAGATTGTCTAGCCGAGCTTTGAGGAGACTGCTTTCACACGCCTTCTCTTTGTTGGCGAGAAACCTGACTCTTCCCCTGCTTGCTTTGAGGCGAGAGGCTTGAACCTCCTCCATGTTTGGAGAGGCGAAGCCTGACCCTCCTTCCCAAAGTTGAGAGGAGAGGCTTGAATTTGCGAAGCCTGACCTTCCTCCCCCGCTTTTAGGCAATGTGTGTGTATTGTATCCTTTGTATTCGATTGCAAGCTCTGCGCGCAGGAATATTAATTCTCTGTAATAGATTGTAAGCTCTACGAGTGGGAACATTAATTATCTGTATTGAGTGCGGGGAAGTTGCCTGAAAGGGAGGGGTGAGGTCCTTTGGACCTCTCTCCCTTCAGTTCTGTGCGGGACAGCGGTGAAAGTCAGGCACCGTTTGGAAGAGTACAGCCTGCTACACGTTGTAAATGATTGAAACTTCTAATTTTAGTGCATTTTTTGTTATAATATACAGACAGGACATAACGTATACATATAATAATGATATACACTGTATTATGACTCTGCCGAGTCTGCCGGAAAGAACGATATATAATATGTGTGGGTCATAAAATAAAACGTGGCTTCAAAACGCGTTTAAACATGATGAGCGAAACTGGTAAAAATGAGCTCAGCACACAGGCGGGAAATGCCTCAGCAGCGAAAGGGTTAATGGCTTCTGCCTTTATCTCTTAATGCTCAGAGGGATGGGCGATCCTTCAGGCCATGGAATCTCAGTGATTCCCCCACAGGGATTTTTATTTTTCTCCTGCGTGCTGAAGGAGGACTCTACGTGATTCTAGGGATTAAAATTAGGAACTGTAAAAGATAAATCAAAATACTAAAAAATCAGTTTTGTTTCTCAGTCTTCAAGGCTGAAGCCAAGTTGCCTGATCCACCTATCCTGTTTGGAGGCGAGTGGCTTAACCCACCCTCCTTTTTGGAGGTGAAAAGCCTGACCCTCCTCCCCTGCTTGCTTTGAGGCGAGAGGCTTGAACCTCCTCCATGTTTAAATGCGAGAAGCCTGACCCTCCTCCCCTGCTTGCGTTGAGGCGAGGGGCTTGAACCTCCCTTTTTGGATGTGAGAAGCATGACCCTCCTTCCCGGAGTTGAGGCGAGAGGCTTGAACTTGAGAAATCTGAACCTCCTCCACAGCTTGCGACTGGTGCTTGACCGTCGACTCCTGGGCTTTGAGAGGCGATGATAGGCCAAGATTGTCTAGCCGAGCTTTGAGGAGACTGGTTTCACACGCCTTCCTCTTTGTTGGCGAGAAACCTGACCCTCTTCCCCTGCTTGCTTTGAGGCGAGAGGCTTGAACCTCCTCCATGTTTGGAGAGGCGAAGCCTGACCCTCCTTCCCAAAGTTGAGAGGAGAGGCTTGAATTTGCGAAGCCTGACCTTCCTCCCCCGCTTTTAGGCAATGTGTGTGTATTGTATCCTTTGTATTATCTTGTAAGCTCTGCGAGCAGGAATATTAATTCTCTATATTGTTTTTGTGTATTAGATTGTAAGCTCTACGAGCAGAAACATTACTTATATGTATTGAGTGCAGGGAAGTTGCCTGAAAGAGAGGGGCAAGGTCCTTTGGACCTCTCTCCCTTCAGTTCTGTGCGGGACAGCGGTGAAAGTCAGGCACCGTTTGGAAGAGTACAGCCTGCTACACGTTGTAAATTATTGAAAATTCTAATTTTAGTGCATTTTTTGTTATAATATACAGACAGGACATAACGTATACATATAATAATGATATACACTGTATTATGAATCTGCCGAGTCTGCCGGAAAGAACGATATATAATATGTGTGGGTCATATAATAAAACGTGGCTTCAAAACGCGTTTAAACATGATGAGCGAAACTGGTAAAAATGAGCTCAGCACACAGGCGGGAAATGCCTCACCAGCGAAAGGGTTAATGGCTTCTGCCTTTATCTCTTAATGCCCAGAGGGATGGGCGATCCTTCAAGCCATGGTATCTCAGTGATTCCCCCACAGGGGTTTTTATTTTTCTCCTGCGTGCTGAAGGAGGACTCTACGTGATTCTAGGGATCAAAATTAGGAACTGTAAAAGATAAATCAAAATACTAAATAATCAGTTTTGTTTATCAGTCTTCAAGGCTGAAGCCAAGTTGCCTGATCCACCTATCCTGTTTGGAGGCGAGTGGTTTAACCCACCCTCCTTTTTGGAGGTGAAAAGATTGACCCTCCTTCCCGGACTTGAGGCGAGAGGCTTGAACTTTAGAAGTCTGAACCTCCTCCACAGCTTGCGACTGGTGCTTGACCGTCGACTCCTGGGCTTTGAGAGGCGATGATAGGCCAAGATTGCCTAGCTGAGCTTTGAGGAGACTGGTTTCACACGCCTTCCTCTTTGTTGGCGAGAAGCCTGACCATCCTCCCCTTCTTGTGTTGAAGCAAGAGGCTTCAACCTCCTCCATGTTTGGATGTGAGAAGCCTGACCCTCCTCCCTTGCTTGCTTTGAGACGAGAGGCTTGAACCTCCTCCATGTTTAAATGCAAGAAGCCTGACCCTCCTCCCCTGCTTGCGTTGAGGCGAGAGGCTTGAACCTCCATTTTTGGATGTGAGAAGCATGACCCTCCTTCCCGGAGTTGAGGCGAGAGACTTGAACTTGAGAAGTCTGAACCTCCTCCACAGCTTGCGACTGGTGCTTGACCGTCGACTCCTGGGCTTTGAGAGGCGATGATATGCCAAGATTGTCTAGCCGAGCTTTGAGGAGACTGGTTTCACACGCCTTCCTCTTTGTTGGCGAGAAACCTGACCCTCTTCCCCTGCTTGCTTTGAGGTGAGAGGCTTGAACCTCCTCCATGTTTGGATGTGAGACGCCTGACCCTCCTCCCCTGCTTGCTTTGAGGTGAGAGGCTTGAACCTCCTCTATGTTTAAATGAGAGAAGCCTGACCCTCCTCCCCTGCTTGCGTTGAGGCGAGAGGCTTGAACCTCCATTTTTGGATGTGAGAAGCATGACCCTCCTTCCCGGAGTTGAGGCGAGAGGCTTGAACTTGAGAAGTCTGAACCTCCTCCACAGCTTGCGACTGGTGCTTGACCGTCGACTCCTGGGCTTTGAGAGGCGATGATAGGCCAAGATTGTCTAGCCGAGCTTTGAGGAGACTGGTTTCACACGCCTTCCTCTTTGTTGGCGAGAAACCTGACCCTCTTCCCCTGCTTGCTTTGAGGCGAGAGGCTTGAACCTCCTCCATGTTTGGAGAGGCGAAGCCTGACCCTCCTTCCCAAAGTTGAGAGGAGAGGCTTGAATTTGAGAAGTCTGACCTTCCTCCCCCGCTTTTAGGCAATGTGTGTGTATTGTATCCTTTGTATTATCTTGTAAGCTCTGCGAGCAGGAATATTATTTCTCTGTATTGTATTTGTGTATTAGATTGTAAGCTCTACGAGCAGAAACATTACTTATATGTATTGAGTGCAGGGAAGTTGCCTGAAAGAGAGGGGCAAGGTCCTTTGGACCTCTCTCCCTTCAGTTCTGTGCGGGACAGCGGTGAAAGTCAGGCACCGTTTGGAAGAGTACAGCCTGCTACACGTTGTAAATTATTGAAAATTCTAATTTTAGTGCATTTTTTGTTATAATATAGAGACAGGACATAACGTATACATATAATAATGATATACACTGTATTATGAATCTGCCGAGTCTGCCGGAAAGAACGATATATAATATGTGTGGGTCATATAATAAAACGTGGCTTCAAAACGCGTTTAAACATGATGAGCGAAACTGGTAAAAATGAGCTCAGTACACAGGCGGGAAATGCCTCAGCAGCGAAAGGGTTAATGGCTTCTGCCTTTATGTCTTAATGCCCAGAGGGATGGGCGATCCTTCAAGCCATGGTATCTCAGTGATTCCCCCACAGGGGTTTTTTTTTACTCCTTCGTGCTGAAGGAGGACTCTACGTGATTCTAGGGATCAAAATTAGGAACTGTAAAAGATGAATCAAAATTCTAAATAATCAGTTTTGTTTATCAGTCTTCAAGGCTGAAGCCAAGTTGCCTGATCCACCTATCCTGTTTGGAGGCGAGTGGTTTAACCCACCCTCCTTTTTGGAGGTGAAAAACCTGACCCTCCTTCCCGGACTTGAGGCGAGAGGCTTGAACTTTAGAAGTCTGAACCTCCTCCACAGCTTGCGACTGGTGCTTGACCGTCGACTCCTGGGCTTTGAGAGGCGATGATAGGCCAAGATTGTCTAGCCGAGCTTTGAGGAGACTGGTTTCACACGCCTTCCTCTTTGTTGGCGAGAAACCTGACCCTCTTCCCCTGCTTGCTTTGAGGCGAGAGGCTTGAACCTCCTCCATGTTTGGATGTGAGAAGCCTGACCCTCCTCCCCTGCTTGCTTTGAGACGAGAGGCTTGAACCTCCTCCATGTTTAAATGCGAGAAGCCTGACCCTCCTTCCCTGCTTGCGTTGAGGCGAGAGGCTTGAACCTCCATTTTTGGATGTGAGAAGCATGACCCTCCTTCCAGAGTTGAGGCGAGAGCTTGAACTTGAGAAGTCTGAACCTCCTCCACAGCTTGCGACTGGTACTTGACGTCAACTCCTGGGCTTTGAGAGGCGATGATAGGCCAAGATTGTCTAGCCGAGCTTTGAGGAGACTGGTTTCACACGCCTTCCTCTTTGTTGGCGAGAAACCTGACCCTCTTCCCCTGCTTGCTTTGAGGCGAGAGGCTTGAACCTCCTCCATGTTTGGATGTGAGAAGCCTGACCCTCCTCCCCTGCATGCTTTGAGACGAGAGGCTTGAACCTCCTCCATGTTTAAATGCGAGAAGCCTGACCCTCCTTCCCTGCTTGCGTTGAGGCGAGAGGCTTGAACCTCCATTTTTGGATGTGAGAAGCATGACCCTCCTTCCCGGAGTTGAGGCGAGAGACTTGAACTTGAGAAGTCTGAACCTCCTCCACAGCTTGCGACTGGTGCTTGACCGTCAACTCCTGGGCTTTGAGAGGCGATGATAGGCCAAGATTGTCTAGCCGAGCTTTGAGGAGACTGGTTTCACACGCCTTCCTCTTTTTTGGCGAGAAACCTGACCCTCTTCCCCTGCTTGCTTTGAGGCGAGAGGCTTGAACCTCCTCCATGTTTGGAGAGGCGAAGCCTGACCCTCCTTCCCAAAGTTGAGAGGAGAGGCTTGAATGTGAGATGCCTGACCTTCCTCCCCCGCTTTTAGGCAATGTGTGTGTATTGTATCCTTTGTATTAGATTGTAAGCTCTGCGAGCAGGAATATTATTTCTCTGTATTGTATTTGTGTATTAGATTGTAAGCTCTACGAGTGGGAACATTAATTATCTGTATTGAGTGCGGGGAAGTTGCCTGAAAGGGAGGGGTAAGGTCCTTTGGACCTCTCTTCCTCCCGTTCTGTGCGGGACAGCGGTGAAAGTCAGGCACCGTTTGGAAGGGTACAGCCTGCTACACGTTGTAAATTATTGAAAATTCTAATTTTAGTGCATTTTTTGTTATAATATACAGACAGGACATAACGTATACATATAATAATGATATAAACTGTATTATGATTCTGCCGAGTCTGCCGGAAAGAACGATATATAATATGTGTGGGTCATATAATAAAACGTGGCTTCAAAACGCGTTTAAACATGATGAGCGAAACTGGTAAAAATGAGCTCAGCACACAGGCGTGAAATGCCTCAGCAGCGAAAGGGTTAATGGCTTCTGCCTTTATCTCTTAATGCCCAGAGGGATGGGCGATCCTTCAAGCCATGGTATCTCAGTGATTCCCCCAGAGGGGTTTTTATTTTTCTCCTGCGTGCTGAAGGAGGACTCTACGTGATTGTAGGGATCAAAATTAGGAACTGTTAAAGATAAATCAAAATACAAAATAATCAGTTTTATTTATCAGTCTTCAAGGCTGAAGCCAAGTTGCCTGATCCACCTATCCTGTTTGGAGGCGAGTGGCTTAACCCACCCTCCTTTTTGGAGGTGAAAAGCCTGACCCTCCTCCCCTTCTTGTGTTGAAGCAAGAGGCTTCAACCTCCTCCATGTTTGGATGTGAGAAGCCTGACCCTCCTCCCCTGCTTGCATTGAGGTGAGAAGCTTGAACCTCCATTTTTGGATGTGAGAAGCATGACCCTCCTTCCCGGAGTTGAGGCGAGAGGCTTGAACTTGAGAAGTCTGAACCTCCTCCACAGCTTGCGACTGGTGCTTGACCGTCGACTCCTGGGCTTTGAGAGGCGATGATAGGCCAAGATTGTCTAGCCGAGTTTTGAGGAGACTGGTTTCACACGCCTTCCTCTTTGTTGGCGAGAAACCTGACCCTCTTCCCCTGCTTGCTTTGAGGCGAGAGGCTTGAACCTCCTCCATGTTTGGAGAGGCGAAGCCTGACCCTCCTTCCCAAAGTTGAGAGTAGAGGCTTGAATTTGAGAAGCCTGACCTTCCTCCCCTGCTTTTAGGCAATGTGTGTGTATTGTATCCTTTGTATTCGATTGCAAGCTCTGCGCGCAGGAATATTAATTCTCTGTAATAGATTGTAAGTTCTACGAGTGGGAACATTAATTATCTGTATTGAGTGCGGGGAAGTTGCCTGAAAGGGAGGGGTGAGGTCCTTTGGACCTCTCTCCCTCCTGTTCTGTGCGGGACAGCGGTGAAAGTCTGGCACCGTTTGGAAGGGTACAGCCTGCTACACGTTGTAAATTATTGAAAATTCTAATTTCAGTGCATTTTTTGTTATATTATACAGACAGGACATAACGTATATATATATAATAATGATATACACTGTATTATGAATCTGCAGAGTCTGCCGGAAAGAACGATATATAATATGTGTGGGTCATATAATAAAACTTGGCTTCAAAACGCATTTAAACATGATGAGCGAAACTAGTAAAAATGAGCTCAGCACACAGGCGTGAAATGCCTCAGCAGCGAAAGGGTTAATGACTTCTGCCTTTATTTCTTAATGCTCAGAGGGATGGGCGATCCTTCAAGCCATGGAATCTCAGTGATTCCCCCACAGGGATTTTTATTTTTCTCCTGCGTGCTGAAGGAGGACTCTACGTGATTCTAGGGATTAAAATTAGGAACTGTAAAAGATAAATCAAAATACTAAATAATCAGTTTTGTTTCTCAGTCTTCAAGGCTGAAGCCAAGTTGCCTGATCCACCTATCCTGTTTGGAGACGAGTGGCTTAACCCACCCTCCTTTTTGGAGGTGAAAAGCCTGACCCTCCTTCCCGGACTTGAGGCGAGTGGCTTGAATTTGAGAAGTCTGAACCTCCTCCACAGCTTGCGACTGGTGCTTGACCGTCGACTCCTGGGCTTTGAGAGGCGATGATAGGCCAAGATTGCCTAGCCGAGCTTTGAGGAGACTGGTTTCACACGCCTTCCTCTTTGTTGGCGAGAAGCCTGACCCTCCTCCCCTTCTTGTGTTGAAGCTGTGTTGTGCTGAACCTCCTCCATGTTTGGATGTGAGAAGCCTGACCCTCCTCCCCTGCTTGCTTTGAGATGAGAGGCTTGAACCTCCTCCATGTTTGGAGAGGCAAAGCCTCACCCTCCTTCCCAAAGTTGAGAGGGGAGGCTTGAATTTGAGAAGCCTGACCGTCCTCCCCTGCTTTTAGGCAATGTGTGTGTATTGTATCCTTTGTATTATATTGTAAACTCTGCCAGCAGGAATATTAATTCTCTGTATTGTATTTGTGTATTAGATTGCAAATTCTACGAGCAGGAACATTAATTATCTGTATTGATTTTGTAATAATTTTCCTGTTCGCAGAGCTTACAATCTAAGTCTCTGTATTGTATTTTTTGTATTCGATTGCAAGCTCTTTTTCCAAGTGATCATTTCTCTGTATTGCATGGAGTGCACAGGCAGCGGCTCCAGTTATATACTGCTGTAAACATGAGGAGGCTGATCCAGGAAATGAACCGATCGACATTATTGGGGTCAGGAAGGAATTTTTTCACCTTGTTTGATATTTCACAAGGTGTTTTTCGCCTTCCTCTGGATCAGCCCTATTTAATTAATGCTGTGTAGTACAAAATTTACTTTCTCTCTAAATTTATAAATAAAATTTTTAAAAATTACCTTTTTTCTGTTTGTCGATTTATTATGAAAAGTAAACTCTTTGTCTTGGTTCATTTACGAGATCGTAAGAAAAGGATTGTCCTTCCAGATGTTTTCTCAACTACATGTGCCATGGGATTCAGCCATATGAGTTACTGAACGTCATGGGAGATGTAGTTCTGAAACATTTGGAGGGTATAGATCGCTGGCTCCTGCTTTAGGGGATCATTAGAAGGGTTGTCTACTGGAGATATTCCCACAGCATTTACAGAGAACATAAATTTTTTGATAGGGGTATTAACCCTGTGTGCCCCACACAAGGCCCAATGACATTACAATTTACTTAATGACTTTACAGATCTATTGGCTTAAACCTCTTACAGGGTCTCAATGACTGGATCAGACTCTCACTACCCACTGAGTAACTCACAAAGATCATGAAAATGCTGAGGCTGAAGCTTTAACTCTCATCACATCACACTGGGCATGAATCACTCCCATACCGGACATTACTATCACCCTGAGCCTTTCCCTCGCTGCAGAATCTCTAAATAGTGAAGGCTTAAGTCACACAGCCAGGGCCGTCTTTAATATTGACTGGACCCTGGGCAACCATGTTCTTGGGCCCCCCCATAGGAATTTTACTCTCCATCCCATCCTTAAAAAAAAAAAAAAACACAGATTACATTTTATGAAACAAGCCTATTTATTTGTTTTATAATTTTTTTTTACAATTACACATCCTAAATACACACTGTGAGAAAAACACAATATCTCTGTGTGTACACATCATGCACAATATGTATATATATATATATATGTACTATTGTGTATATACATCCTTTGTGCACGTACACATCCAATGTACACATTCTATATACTGTACATGTACACATAATATATACATCATATACAGACTTGCATCATAAACACATTTCCACATTATATATATACACTTACGCATAATATACACTTTATATTTACATCACACACATTTCCACACCATATATACACACATAATCTACACATCACACACATCATATATGCACAATTTACACTAACACACATTATATATACATAATCTACACATCACACAGACACACACACATATACATAATCTACACATCACACAGACACACACACATATACATAATCTACACATCACACACACATATGTATATACATAATCTACACATCACACACACATATATATACATAATCTACACATCACACACATCATATGTGCACAATTTACACTAACACACATTATATATACATAAACTACACACAGACACACACATATATACATAATCTACACATCACACACATACACATATATATATACATAATCTACACATCACACACATCATATATGCACAATTTACACTAACACACATTATATATACATAAACTACACATCACACAGACACACATATATACATAATCTACACATCACACACACACACACATATATACATAATCTACACATCACACACACACATATATATATATATACATAATCTACACATCACACATCACACAGACACACATATATACATAATCTACACATCACACACACACATATTTACATAATCTACACATCACATATCACACAGACACACATATATACATAATCTACACATCACACACACACATATATATATATATATATATACATAATCTACACATCACACATCACACAGACACACATATATACATAATCTACACATCACACACACACATATATATACATAATTTACACAACACACACCATCTATATACAAATTAACATGTGACATAGACAAGCTGGAGGGATGGGGGAACAGAGGGTCTTGTAAGCAGAGCCCTGCTTCTTACTTCATGCTGCTGTAGTCTCTCAGACAGGCTGGCCTGGCAGGGCAGAGCACTGACTACTTCCTGAATCCAGGATCTTCTTGCGGGGGAACTGCATGTTGAAGAGAAGGGGGAGGAGCCAAACGCAGCTCCCAAGATGCATCCCTCTCTCGTGCGGCCTCACCTCCTCGCTGTGGTCACTTGTCACCATCACCACGGAGGGGAGGCAGCCTGTGACACCACGATTTTTGCGGGCTCAAGAGCAGCTGCTTTGGGCCCCATAACACTGACTGGGCCCAGGGCAGCTGCCCCTTTTGCCCTGCGCTAAAGACGGCCCTGCACACAGCAGAGCTACAGGGTAATTCATATCCAATGCAGAGGATCCTTTTGTGAGGCAGATTCAGAATATCTCCTAGGTAAACTACGGGTTAACCCGAGACAGAATACCAGGTAACCCTTCACCCAGGTTCTGTACCAGTCCTTAACCACTTCAATGCGGAGGACGCGCTCAGCGCGTCCTCCGCATTACCGCTGGTATGTGGAGGACGCGCTGAGCTCGTCTTCCCATTGGGGTCAGCGTTCGGCCGGGTTCCGGCCGATCGCTGGCCCCTCCGGTGCGGGCTGACATCCTCGATGTCAGCCGCGCATCCGGAACCGCAGCCGCTGGAGTTAGGTGTCATCGCGGCAGCGCGATGACACCTAATTCAGGCGCCCCCCCCCCGCGCATGTGCGGAGGAGGCGCCTGAAAGGGAGGGGGGGAGGTCCTTCGGACCTCTCTCCCTCCCGATTGGCGGCATTGCGGGGGTTAACCCAGGCACCATTTGGAAGGGCACAGCCTGCCCTTCCAAATGGTGCCTGGCATTAACCCCTGGGGAGCTGGATCGCGAATCGGCGCTGAAAAGCGCCGGTTCGCGATCCTTTCCCGGAGCTGGCCGACATCTTGGATGTCGGCCAAGCCTCCGGGAACTCCCCCTGAGGACTGGCGTCATCGTGCGTCCTGGACTTAACCCCTAACTGGCACCAACGGTGGAGATAGGGAGTTCCAATGAACTCCCTATCTCCCGATCCGTGGCAGCTAGGGGTTAAAGTTTGGTATGGTTGGATCGGCCAGAGCATGGCCGTTCCAACGATACCAAACACTACTGTGAAAATTTTTGTAAAAAAAAAAAAAAATGAAAAATAAAAATAAAAAAAAATTTAAAAACAAATTATAAAAAAAAAATAAACACTTTTTTTCCCTTTTTTTTGGTTTGTTAATGCAGCAATATTGTTCCCATTTCAATTATAATGTGAACAATGATGCTGCACTAACGATTTTTGTATGCGGTGCATTTGTTAAAAATAGTGTAATTTTCCCCAAAAAAAAATGTAACGAGACCCCATCTCTAATTTTTTTAAAAAGTGCACCCCATACAAAATATAACCGCAATTGCTCGCATGTTAAAATGTGAAAAAAAACACTTTACACATTGTAAATTATTGAAAATACATATTTTATTGCATTTTTTGTTATAATATACAGACATGACATAACGTATACATATAATAATGACATATTATGAATCTGCCGAGTCTGACGGAAAGAACGATATATAATATGTCTGGGTAATATACTAAAATAAGCCTTCAAAACACGTTTAAACATGATGAGCAAAACCGGTAAAAATGACCTCAGCACAGGGGCGGGAAAAGCCTCAGCAGCGAAAGGGTTAATGTGGCTGGGTTTCGCAATGGTTGGAGGTGAACCTATAAAATAGGGACAACAATAACGAAGGGAAACACCAGTCCTTGTATGGCTGGCAGTAAGCGGCAGGAGAGGTACGGAAAAAGGAAAATGGGAGAACAGAACCAGGCAAAGCCCGGAAGCCAGAGGTCCTGCAAAGCAGGAACGGTAGTCGATAGAGGTACACAGGTCAATAGCCAAATCCGAGTCAAGGGGTTTAGAGCGGTACACGGGTCAATAGCCAAATCCCAGTCAAGGGGTTTAGAGCGGTAAACAGGTCAAAAGCCAAATCCAGGTCGAATACAGAAAATCAGTACAAAATAGCTAGAAACAGCAATAATAGGCACTAAAGGGTCAGTGTAACTGGAACGTGATTGGTCCGTTGGGTCACATGGTACCCGGGAACAGCAGCCGCAATTGTGGTGACGTCATCTGCTCGACGGTCGCCAGCAGCTAAAGATGTGGAAGCCAGCGGCTCATGCGCATAGGACGCAGGGGGAGCCTGGAGACATGCAGCCGCGAAGGAGCCAGCGAGGAGCAGCGCCGGGACCTGGTCTGACAACTTTCTGGTACAGGAAAATTTGTACCCTCCTAGAAGGACCGGTGACGTCACGGTGGTCATGTGACAGGAGGAGATAAAGGGGGACATAAAAAGACAGACACAGAGAGGGGGATATAAAGAAACAGACACAGAGAGGGGGATATAGAGACAGACACAGAGAGGGGGGATATACAGACAGACACAGAGAGGGGTGATATAGAGACCGACACAGAGAGGGGGATATAGAGACCGACACAGAGAGGGGGATAT
This sequence comes from Leptobrachium leishanense, assembly GCA_009667805.1. Lineage (NCBI taxonomy): Eukaryota > Metazoa > Chordata > Amphibia > Anura > Megophryidae > Leptobrachium > Leptobrachium leishanense. The sequence continues at coordinate 38,175 of RXON01001047.1, read as the reverse complement.
AGAGACAGACACAGAGAGGGGGATATAGAGACCGACACAGAGAGGGGGGATATAGAGACAGACACAGAGAGGGGGATATAGAGACCGACACAGAGAGGGGATATAGAGACAGACACAGAGAGGGGGATATAGAGACAGACACAGAGAGGGGTGATATAGAGACCGACACAGAGAGGGGGATATAGAGACAGACACAGAGAGGGGGGATATATAGAGACAGACACAGAGAGGGGATATAGAGACAGACACAGAGAGGGGGATATAGAGACAGACACAGAGAGGGGGGATATAGAGACCGACACAGAGAGGGGGATATAGAGACAGACACAGAGAGGGGGATATAGAGACAGACACAGAGAGGGGGATATAGAGACCGACACAGAGAGGGGGATATAGAGACCGACACAGAGAGGGGGATATAGAGACAGACACAGAGAGGGGGATATAGAGACAGACACAGAGAGGGGGATATAGAGACCAACACAGAGAGGGGGATATAAAGACAGACACAGAGAGGGGGATATAGAGACAGACACAGAGAGAGGGGGATATAGAGACAGACACAGAGAGGGGGGATATAGAGACAGACACAGAGAGGGGGGATATAAAGAGATTTTAAATTATAAAGGGCCTCTACCACCAAAAAAAAAAATGAAATGTCCTTATTGTGTTTATTCTGTGTTGCTGATAACGAAACATACAAGAAAAAGACAAAGCATGTGTAGGATAAGAAAATATTTTACTCTATAGAGGTTTTTCAGAGGACTGAAATTTCGGTGCTTTTTCATTCGACGCACTTCAGCGAGCTCAATTCACCGACCCTGCGGTGAATTAAGCATTCAGCACTGGGTCCCCAAAGTGCGCCAAATCGATCCACGAAACGCAGTCGCAAATCACATCCAATAAACTGCCGAAAGCAGTGACGATCTGCTGAACACCTCCGATCAGAAGACGAACGTCGCTGGAAAAAGCCGAACAGGGGTAAAAAAATAATAAAAAAAAATGCATGGAAATATATAAAAAACAGGTTGAAATCTATATAGGACAAAACAAATATGGAACAACCATTGCGTTACAATGCATTAAACAGTATTGTACAATAAGCCCCTGCTAAAAATTGCACTCACAGGATTGGAAAACAATAGCGCATATAACCAACAGGTGTTACCCCTCCTTGTGGTGATCTCTGGAAACTGATACCTGGCATGTGGTGCCCCACTTCCACAGGTATCGTGTGCTGTATCAATCCAGCAGTCACTGCATCCACAATGGGGGACCAGAGGCTCTGTTCAACTGAAGAATCAGACAGGAACCTGTCGTCCTTCGTGGCAGCACGCCACTAGTAATTTTTGCAAATAATAAAAATGAATTGAATGCGGTAAAGGCTATGGCTTTGGTTTTTCTCCTCCCTTGGGGGTCCGATTGTAATCAAGATGCCTGGAAAAGTAAGAACCAAACCCAACAGTAAGGCTTACAGACATAAAGTTACCCTGTGCGCTGGATCTGGGCCAAATTGTCTGTTTCATTCCACTCAATAAACCCACACAGTTTTAACATATGTTTAGTGCTGCAGTGCACATTCAAAAGGTACTCTACTTCATGACGGGAGTGATATGTTATCAGCTATACCCTCCTGACGAGGCAGAAACTATCACCGGGGTTTCCTGCACCACTCGTGCAGAGATTACTTGCTTGACATTACAGTACTGGCAGTTCTTTCTGGAGGAGATCAGGATGATTTGCATATGGTTCAGCCTTCTCTATAATGGCACCATCAAGGTAAAACTTTATTGGACTTGAGCAGGGATTCATCGTAGGCCAGGCCACTAGTTCTGTTGCCCATTCTCAGGACCCTAACAAACCGTGGTTTTGCTCACATGTTAATTGCTGCCTACGACGTAAACCGTTCTGAAAATTTGAGTTTCTGTTAAGCTGGATGGAGTAGAGGTAACATCACTGCTCTATAACTGTGGAGACACAGGTTCGAATCCAGACCAGAGCACCTCTCCAGTAAGTGTCCTTGGACAAGACACCTAACGGTACATATAATATAGGCTATGGATTCCAGTGGTGACGTCTCTACCTTTTGACCGTGGAGAAGCAAGTCCAAATACCCTTCAGCACATCCCTCCAATAAAACTGTGGAGAAATTTTGACTTTACGAGAATCGCGTTCAACCAAACCACCAGGTCGCTGATCTACAATCCTGGAAAGCCGACTCGATCCCACTCAGAAGACGCCACCAGCGAGTGTCCTTGGGCAAGACACCTAACGATATGGATGTGCCTACCTCACAAAATACTTGTGCATCTCATAGATAAAGGTCCCTTGGGAACAGGGTGCCCCTGAATCAGGTCATCATCCATGTGGTATTCTAAATGTATCAACCCCTTGCACACTAATCTTGTAAAGCGCTGTGGAATATGTGGCGCTATATAAATAAAAGGATAATAATAATAAGCTGCTACATTGGCATCTTCAATCCAGGCACCTCCATCATGTAGAGGCAAAATTTATTTGGATATTGGCAATGCATCAGCTGGTTCTGCAGCCTTTTTAAAGTTTGAGAAAGGCTGCAGTGAGCTGAAACATTCCCAATATCCAAATAAATTTTGCCTTTGCTTTATGGGAGCGACTGGATTCCATGTTGTTTTTTTTAGAAACCTTTAAGGCCGGGGTCAGACGAGCGTCTTTGGACGTTCCTTCCACTCGACGCCTGTCTGACCACCTCGCTGTGCGCAGTTCATGCGCTCAGCGCTGCAAGGCTCGATCCTTCTATGGAGGATCGCGCTTTGCAGCCCCATCAATGTGCGTCTAGCATTTTGACGGGGGGGGGGGGGCTTTGTGCATGGACACTTGTAGCGAACGCAATTTAGCGTGTGACAGGCCCGGACACAGGGTCACAATGCTGCAATAGACGCCAGTAGGCACGTCAGTACGGGCGCACCTAGCGTGCTCGTTTGACGCCGGCAGAAGATGAGCTGGCCATGCGGGAAGTCATGAGCAACCTTCATGACATCTTAACAAAATGCAGAGATAGATTGAAAATCTTCCCCGCAGCACTTTGATAACTTCAAAACGGGATTTAGTGACTAAACACCCTTATTAGTAGACACAATTACCTCCAAACGAGGACAAATTCCCTATTGTATTAATAATAAAAACAATTCTTTATTGATATACTTAAAATTAATAGCACCACTTATTAGTAATTAGTTCCAATGACAAATAGTGATCTGCCTATAGCGATTCAGTTGCTTAATTACAATACATGGCTACCTCAGATACCAAGTTATTCGATAAATAGTTAGTCATTTGAGGTGATTTGACAATTCATATAAGGTGTATAGAGTAGAGGCAGTTTGCTAAGGCTGGGGTCAGACCAGCGCATTTTTAACGTGCGTTCTGGCGCACTTAATCACGGCCGCACTAGCAGCAAATGACGGGCAATGACAGCCAATATACGAAGTACGGTCGCACGAAAGTCCGGCCGCGCAACGCAAGTGGAAAATGAACGCATTTTTTTGAGAACGCAAAACCGCTAGTACGGACGTACAGAGTGCGCTGCGCCCGCTAGCGGTGTGTGTGTGTGATTTGGAGACGTCAGACCCTGCTCGTGTCCGGCCAACATAACGTCCAGACGCAAAACGTTTCCTGGTTTGGATTCGTAAAACATCACGCACGAAAATGCGCATCGTATGACCGTTTTCGCATATTCCGTGAAAAAATACATCAATGCGTTCGGACGCACTTTTTTACGTTCGCGTGTAAAAATGCTTTCGTTTGACCCTAGCCTAAACCTCTAAATAAATGAAGATTCGGAGTAGTTTAACCAATTCATATGTTGTATAGGATGCACCAGCATTCACACCTTCCAAATCAAAACGTTACTAGAAGCGCTTTTTCAGTACACTCAATTAGGTCAGACTCAATACCAATATAATTTGACTATTAGTCCTTGATTGGTAATTATGATTCAATATTTTATAATAAACCCAATTGAATTTATGCTCATTCGATAGAGTTATATGCTTTATTGAGACTGAATATGATGTCCCCACCGCACATTGCATATATTACATATCCCATCAAGTTGAAAGACCGCAGTCACAATTAATAGGTTGGCGAATCATTGATTCATATGTAAGAAACATCAATTGGCCACTGCAAACCTCAAATACATTCACAAATCAATCTTCAGGATTTGCGCCAAAAAGTGAAGCCGCCAATATGCAAGGAGGATTAATCACAAAGATAGTTTCAAAATAGTATCCTCAGATCAAAGGTAGTGCCAATTCGTAATATAGTATTAACGCCTGATAGTCTTTTATATGGTGTACATTCAATGCAAAACGTCGCTTATTAGTCTACACACTTGTATCTTAGGGCCAAACAAACACCTTCACAAATAAGTTGAGTCACCAGTATCGACAGATAAATCTTAAGCTGTCACAACCATACATCAATATTGGAAGCCTCATAGGCAAAACATTTTGTAATTTGAAGGACTTATTAGCATCTTATTGATGATAGAAGTTTATAATTCTGCTATATTAGCATGAACCTGCTCAACGCGCGTTTCCCTGCCGCACTAGCGGCAATTTCATCAGGAGCTCTGGTGATCTTCCTTTCGGAATCTATCTAAATAGTTTTTTGAGGCTGATTTGTAATCACCGATAATTGGGTTCAGGTCTCCAATCAGGATAGTACGGGTCACCATGAGGATCAAAATGTTTCAGCTAAAAATAGTCAGTCATACTTCGTTCCTCCACCATTCGGTGTTTGAACTCGTATTCCAAGCCTCCCCTTAGCTCCGATCACATGACTGCAGTTACCAATCAGATCTCTCCTGCAGTATTTCTATTCCGCAGTTCCGTGTACCCTTCGCTATTTATATCACATATTTATTATCATGATATTGCTATAGAGAGATCAATCCTCTTATAGTTATTGATAGTAGGATGATTATTAGCATACCATGATATAATTGTATATACAGCGATCTTTATGGTAATTCTCCGTCTGTTGAATCCACTAGATGTATTACCTCTTAGTCAAGCAACCCCCAATGGGATTTGATCAGTTATGGTAGCTAAGGACTTTCTGTTCCCAATAGTTACATTTCAGATTCAATTAAATAATAGTCTGCCTCATTAAATCATTAAGAGTTTTTAATTGACATGAAAAATTAATCCATAATGCTCCTTTGTAATTATACTTATTAGGTAATATACACCATGGTATGATTGTCATGGATAAAGTAATTTTGTATAAGGTCGACAATTAAGTTCCTATATACGGGGTGAAACTAAATCCTTCATTCAATCCATGCCGCTGTATTAATGAGGATAAGGGGGGGCAAAGAAGCCTGTTAATATGGGTAAAATAGCAGAGGTTATACGAGAGCTAAAAGCGTCCCCAAGTGCTTACTTGGAGAGGATAATGGAAGCGTATAGATTGTACAGTCCTATAGACCCCAAGGCTCCTGAAAATCAGTGTTTAGTTAACTCCTCATTTGTAAGTCAAGCGTAGAGGGATATACGTAATAAGATACAGAAAAATGATGGGTTCCTTGGAAAGTGTATTAGTGAATTGGTAGAAATTGCCAACAAAGTACAGTATATCATAATAGAGATTTAGAAGAAAAGAGAGAAGAAATCAGGAAGTCTAAAGTCAATGCAGGTATCTTAGCTGTGGCAATGGGTGACAGACAGGGAATGGGAGGAGTAAATCAGGGAACCGCGGGTGGTGAGCCGGGCCGTGGATGGGGGAGAGGGACAAGGGGAAGAGGTCGGACTGATCTGGGTTCAAATCAGTGTGCATTCTGTAAGGGTGAAGGTCACTGGCGTCAAAATTGTCCTAAATTAATGGGGAAAAATTAGGCTGAAAATTATAGCTTGGGGGAGTGCCCCGTGGACAAGTGACAAATGGAAGGTACGAACGGACTCAGAATAGCGGGACTGGGTTTGTGGGATTAACGGGAACATCTTTCGAAGGACAAGCAATATATTGACGTAGACCAGGGCCGATCCCACTCGGTAATAGCGAGCCCACGGTCATTATGAGAGTGGGGGATGATGATGAGATATTTATGGTTGATACTGGGGCAGAGTATTCTGTTGCGGCACAACCAATTGCACCCCCGGCGGGAGGAGAGGCTGATATAGTCAGTGCGATGGGGGTTTCTGTTAAATATCCTTTCCTTGCATCCAGAATGTGTAGCCTAGTGGGTCATAATGTTGAGCATAAATTTTTGTATATGCCCGAATGTCCTATTCAGCTTCTCGGCCGAGATTTCCTGAGCAAATTGCAGGCACAAATTATGTTTTAGCATGCCCGATATGCATTCGTGCTTTAAGGACTACTGGAGAATCAGACACATTGCACACGCTGACTGAGACTCTTCCTCATGTTCTTTTCAAAGCTTTAGCGAGATTATTTCAGGAATTACTTATAACTTATACTAGGTAACTTAACCTAGAAAAACTGCACAGAATCTGCTGAGCAGGGTAAGTGGTAGTTTTCATTAAATAAAAATAGTTATGGAAGTATTATTTTGTCTAGTAATGCTTCTGATGATACATACATTAGCGCAATTGTTTTAATATTAGTGTACAAGGTGGAAAGCCTGCCCAGAGGGCAGTCTATTGTGGATATACTGCCCCTGCTCATGGATATATGCCCCAGCTCATGGATATTGCCCCAGCACGTGGATACTGCCCCAGCTCATGGATATTGCTGCAGCACGTGGATACTGCCCCAGCTCGTGGACATTGCCCCAGCTCGTGGATATTGCCCCAGCACGTGGATACTGCCCCAGCTTGTGGATATTGCCCCTGCACGTGGATACTGCCCCAGCTCGTGGACATTGCCCCAGCACGTGGATATTGCCCCAGCACATGGATACTGCCCCAGCACGTGGATACTGCCCCAGCTCGTGGACATTGCCCCAGCTCGTGGATATTGTCCCAGCACGTGGATACTGCCCCAGCACGTGGATACTGCCCCAGCTCGTGGATATTGCCCCAGCTCGTGGATATTGCCCCAGCTCTTGGATATTGCCCCAGCACGTGGATATTGCCCCAGCACGTGGATACTGCCCCAGCATGTGGATACTGCCCCAGCTCGTGGATATTGCCCCAGCTCTTGGATACTGCCCCAGCTCGTGGATATTGCCCCAGCTCTTGGATACTGCCCCAGCTCGTGGATATTGCCCCAGCACGTGGATACTGCCCCAGCACGTGGATACTGCCCCAGCTCCTGGATATTGGCCCAGCTCATGGATATTGCCCCAAGCTCCTGGATATTGCCCCCCAGCTCATGGATACTGGCCCCCAGCTTATGGATATTGGCCCCCAGCTCGTGGATATTGACCCCCAGCTCATGGATATTGCCCCCCGGCTCGTGGATATTGCCCCCCCAAGCTCTCATGGATATATGCCCCAGATCAGACCCCAGACCAGACATGGGGCGGCTGTTCGAATGCTCTATTGGCATTCGGACAGCCGCCCCATGAGCTCCGCCGTCCGCGCCATACTTACCTTTCCGAGCGGCGCCGGGGAAGTGAAAGTTTCCCCGCTTCCGGTCTTTGAAGGACCCAAGCCGCGGTCACGTGACCGGGGCTTGGGTCCTTCAAAGAGCGGAAGCGAGGGAACTTTCCCTTCACCGCTCGGGGGACGGGTTGGATGCACACAGCAGCCGGGTAGAGGCTGCGCTCGCAGCCTCTACCCGGCTGCCGCGCGCATCCAACCCCCGAGCGGCGGAGGGAACTTTCCCTTCGCTGCTCGGGGGTTGGATGCGCGCGGCAGCCGGGTAGAGGCTGCGAGCGCAGCCTCTACCCGGCTGCTGTGTGCATCTTGTAACCGCCGCGGCAAGCCGACAGCCGGCTCGTGCCGCGGCGGTTGCATGCGCGCGCAACCAACCGCCGCTGGTTGCGCGCGCATGCGCAGAGTAAGGCTTGGCGTCGGACACGCCAAGCCTTACTCAATTATAGTATAGATTTTTCAGAAAACAATGTGGTACAGCGCCCCCCGCATTACCCATTTTACCCATCCTATTGGGCATACTCCCTCTGTTCTCTTTATTGTATAGAGTAATTTTATGCCCAAATTTGCTTCAGCTATGTTTTTCAAGTGACTTTTTTTAGTGGACCTAAAAAAGTCACCATTCAAATGCTTAACTGAGCATAACATTATCAGGGTTATTCAGAGAGATACGATCTAGCCCTGAAATCTAACTGGATGACAAAATTCAGCATACGTGGACATTTCGGGGCCATTCAGCTATTCAGAGAGCAGGCAGTTCGCCACATTTTGGCAAATTGTCTGCACGTACGGTGCCTGTTCGACGGCAGTGAAATCCCCCCATAGAGAAGCAATGGTTAAACTATTCAGAGAACATAAAACAGCAGTGAAAATTTGTCGAAATTCACAAGAGTGCGGCTCGGTTGTGTCCACATGATGTGTCCACATGTTGAGTTGACTACCCTTTGCACCACCTCCCATATTTTGAGAATGGAGTGGCCTTTCTTCTGGGACCCCTTTTTTTGTGTAAAATCTTTTTATTGACTCAGTATAACAATCAAGTTTAAGGCTGGGGTCAGACTAGGGATGAGCGTTCGGTTCGGATCTGTTCGGAGTTCGATTCGAACATCGCCCGTTCGGCTGTTCGTCGAACTCTGAACATTTCCGCGTGTTCGCCGCATGTTCGCCCACAATGGACCACAATGCACTTTTCCACTGGCCTGAAGCTTGTAATTGGCTACAGCCTTGCACCTGACCACAGGTCAGGTGCAAGACAGGTGCAAGACTATGCCAAGCACGGCTCAGAGTCCTGATTGGGCAAAATTAGGCTAGGGTCAAACGAACGCATTATTTGCAGTGACAGTCAAAAAGTGCGTCCGAACGCATTGACGTATTTTTTTCACGGAATGCGCGAAAATGGTCAGACGACGTGCATTTTCGTGCGTGACTTTTTTACGGATCGTCAATAAAACACTTTTTGCATCTGGACGTTATGTAGGCTGGACATTAGCAGCGTCTGACATCTCCTAATCACACACCCAAACTGCTATGATGCCGCAGCGCACTCTGTACGTCAGTACTAGCGGTTCTGCGTTCTCGAAAAAATGCGTTAATTTTCCACTTGCGTTGCGCGGCCGGACTTTCGTGCGGCCGTACTTCATATATTGGCCGTCATTTGCTGCTACCGCGGCCATGATTAAGTGCGCCTAAACGCACGTTAAAAATGCGTTAGTCTGACCCCAGCCTAAGGCGTCTTCCCTGCCTGCAGCCCCAGCGTGTGTGTTTGCAGGAGTGAATCAGAGAGGAGAGGAGATTGTTCTGTCAGGGTGTATCAATGACGTTGTAGGAGATTTCTGGGAATTAGAATCCGTGTTGGCACAGCCTGTTATCAGTGTGTATCAGTGAGTTATACCACAGTTCAAATTAGAATCTGTCTTGGTACAGCCTGTTATCAGTGTGTATCAGTGAGTTATACCACAGTTCAGCAAATTAGAATCTGTCTTGGCACAATATTTGCGTGCACTGCCACTGACGCCTATACCAGATTCATATCATTTTAATATTGGACCGCAGGTTCCACCACTGCACTCTTCCACAATACCACAGATTGGTTACGGTGTGAAGGCACTTGCTGCCACCAAAGGTAAAATATTTGGGTGCACTGCCACTGACGCCTATACCAGATTCATATCATTTTAATATTGGACCGCAGGGTCCACCACTGCACTCTTCCACTATACCACAGAGGGGTTACGATGTGAAGGCACTTGCTGCCACCAAAGGCAAAATATTTGAGTGCACTGACGCCTGTACCAGATTCATATCATTTTAATAGTTGACCGCAGGGTCCAACCCTGCACTCTTCCACAATACCACAGAGGGGTTACAGTGTGACGGCACTTTTGCCGACACTAAAAGCCCAATTTTAAAGCACCTATTGTTACTTTCATCCAAAGCCTGCATAAGTTTCACCATAATTTAGCCCAAAAAAATTACTAAAACTTGTTCTGTGTGTCCTAAAAGTCTCCTCTTTTCATACAGACTGCCACCCCAAGCAGTTGTTTATGAATAGAGTAAAGGAAAACCATTTACCCTAATTTGAAATGTCATTTTTTTGTTTTTAAATGTTTCTATACATCCTACAAATCTGCCACTTCACGGGCAGGTTATGGGGACCTCCTAGGCACGATATTTGAAGGAATTTTTTCGTTTTTTATTCTTAACCTTTATTTCATGGAAAACTCACTGTTCCTTTTTAAAACATTTTTTTTTTTACTTTTTGTCCTTGTTTCCTGTCCCCCAGGGCACTACCCGGACCCCCATACACCTTTTATGGCAAATATCTAGCATATATGCCCTCTCGGAGGGCACTCTAAAAATCGAACGTTCGGGTCCCATTGACTTGTATTGAGTTCGAGTTCGAACTCGAACTTTTGAAATTGTTCGAAGTCGAACCGAACACGGGGGCGTTCGGCTCATCCCTAGTTCAGACGAACGCAGTGTGAATGTGCGTTGAGCCGCGTCTTCCATCATAAAGTAAGTCCATGCACCGGACGCACTTTTTGACGGAAGACGTGAAAAATGCGTAAGTCTGACCCTAGCCTAATACATGATGTACGCAACCGGTTCAGAGTCGGACAATCATAGTCACGTGTCAAATCACGTGTAAGCGGTAATAAAGCCTTATATCATGAAATAATAGAAATATAAACAACGTATATAAACCAAAATAAAATAAATAGTAAAGCCAAGGCATTTTGACATACACAGTGCTGGCCAATCGCAGCCAAGATAAGAGACTGCCAGGACTCTCTCCTATACATGATCAGGGTCAGGGACCCCCCTAGACGCTGCAGCCTCCGATATGGAATGTCAATGGATGCACCAACCACGGTATCCAGATCGCATAATATTGGTCATATTTACCCAGGGCTGAATAATGGACCTCCTCCAGCACCCCTACCCCCTCCACCCATACTACCCAATCCCGAAGCAAAGATGGACACTCCCTCTTCCAGTAAACCGGGATCAAAGGACAGCGTTATGGAAAGAAGGGAATTCCTGTACGTATTCGGAGAGTAGGATAGTTAATTCTATAGGTATATTGCAGGGGAAAAATCGAATTCCACACTTCTGCGACCCCTTGTTCCCCTACAGGCAGGGCCGTCTGTTCCTTGTGTCTTATGTTCGTGCTTCCCCATGGTACAGAGCTGCGGAATCTGTTGGTGCTGTATGAATACTGCAACTGTAACATAAAATACACGGTGTTCTTTAACATACTCATGACTCTTTTAAAATTTCTTGCTTGTGTTGTTCATTTCAGTCCACAAATAGATAACAACTGCTGATTTAGCCCGTTTAACCCCCTGTATCTCCGAGCAATCCCATCCAGCCCCGTTTACTGCACTTGTGGAGAATACAGCTTTAAGGATCAGAACGCATAAAAAAAAAGTATTAAATTATTATAGCTCAGTGTCTGGTTCCAATTTCTACTGCATTCAGCGCCAGTTAATGGCAGAATAATCGTCCCATCTGTTGTGCTGTGGGTGAACGATACCCTGAAAGTCTTACTGCTAAATTGTAAATATCTGCGATCCTCCAGTTAAATCGTATAGGACAGGGACGGTCACTGAAGATAGATCTCAACTTGACAAATGACATTGTCTGTAACTGTATCAGCAGGATATATTGTTATTTGTATTTGACCAATCATAGCTTGAGAATCAGCCTATCCATTATATCACATCATGAGATTGTATAAAGCACACAGATTTATAATATTCCTGTGCAAAACCTGAATTCTCCATGGCCTTGCTAGCAGCTTCATAGATATCTTCTGATGTCTGGAAGTCTTGGAGGGTTATTCACAAAGCACCGAAATAAAATTGTATTTCGCGCTTTTCATTTTGGCAAAATTTGGTGATTCCATTTCGTCGAAAATACGGAGCATTTGCTATTTCTCGAATGTTCAATGAATTGTGCTGAAAATGGAGTCGCCGAAGCAGTTATCGGACGCCCCATTTGACGACTATGGGCCACCACGGCCGGCCCAGTAATCCGTGCATGCCACGCGGCATTGGCTGCTGCAGGACGGCCAGAACTCAGGCTTTTCCCCTCCTGCCAAGGACGCGCGTCAGCTACGTAGGAGGTCCAAAGGAGAGGCCGGCCCCAGCACCTGGCGGCGGGGCATACTAGTACGCCCTGCCGGCGTTAACGTTTAACACCAGGCGGGAGGGGGTTAATAAAAAGATCTTTAACCCTTTCACTGCTGAGCCATTTTACCACTGTTTGCTGAGCTCATTTTACCAGTTTCGCTCATCATGTTTAAACGCGAGTTGAAGTCACATTTTATTAAATGACCCAGACATATTATATATCGTTCTTTCCAGCAGACTCGGCAGATTCATAATATATCATTATTATATGTATACATAATGCCCTACCTGAATATTGTAACAAAAAATGCAATAAAATTTGAATTTGAAATTCACCATTCAGTGCAATTTGGTGGTAAATTCGGATCTTAGTGAATAATCGTCTTGGCCAACTTGAGTTACTGCATCTCAAGCATCCACGACTTACAAGTGATTTTGTTGCCTAACACTGTTAGGTGATGGACATTTTGGAAAAAAGCACCTGAAGGAACATCACAGATGGACAACTCTGCAGTAGAGCACAAAACTATCAGGGTTATTCAAAGAGTCGATCTGGCCCCGAAATGTAACCGGACACGGGAATTCAGAGAACGGTGACATTTCGGGGCCATTCGCGTATTCAGAGAGCAGGCAGTTCGTCAAATTGTGAAGAATTGCCTGCACATACAGTGCCTGTTCGAGGACAGTGAATTCCCCATAGAGAAGAATGAGACATCTATTCAGAGACCAGAAAACAGCAGAAAGTTACCGAAATGCCCTGCTGTCCGGTGGTTTCATTCGACAGGTTTATTCAGGCAAATCCCATAGGCTTCAACGCTTTAACAGCGAGTATATTCATATATATATGTTTTAAAGAATTGGCATTTTGTGAGTGCGACCAGTATCAAGGTGGCATTTCACTTTCTAATGTAGATATAATGCACGATGATTGTATTTCTGTGTCATTATTCCTTAGACATCCCAATTTCTGTTTTACATTGATTGCTGTACTTGGACGTTTGGGAAGAACGACCCGGGAGTACTAAGGTTAATTTGTCTTTACCTAAGGTGTCACACCACATCTGTGCTATTGAAATCCCATAGGCTTCAATGTTAAAATATTCCCGTTTTAATTCAATATCTAAACCGTTTATTATTTTAATCTGCAGTAAAAAGTCTCTTTATTTTTAGGTCTTTTAGGCATTTTTGGGGATTTTTTTGCAAACTTTTTTTCCGTTTTTTTATTTTAAATAGTTTTTTTTCTTTTTTCTGTAACAGCCCTTTTTATTATCATTCATTGGATGTTATGTATAAATTCCAGACATATTCCTACATTTTCCCTTCTTTGCTCCCCTGTGCTTTATTTTCTGTTTTACCCTTGCTGTGTTGATCTCCTGTTTACCAACCTTGGCTTCCCTATTAGACTACACACTGGTTTAACCCTTTCTGTGCTTTTTTCCATGTACCGTGCCTGGCTTATCACGCTCTGACTTTAGGGGTTATTTAGAGAGGTCTGAAATGTAACCACATTTCGACAAAAAAAATTCTGTTTTTTTTAAATCGTTTTTTCTTTATTCTGTAACAGACCTTTTTATTATCATTCATAGGACCTTATGTGTAAATTCCAGGCATTTTTGTTCAGTAGTTTTTTTGCAAACTGTTTTTAAATTTTGACACTTTTTTGTCACCCCGTTCGTCAGCTTGTCGGCTTTTTCTGGCGGCTGCTCTGCGCTCTGTTCGGTGGCTCATCGGCATTTTCCAGACGTGTTAGGCATGTATTTTACGACGGGCTTCAGTGATCCGATACTTCGGATCGTATCAGATCCGTTTTTTTCGCCGTTTTTTTCGACAGGATTTTGGAGGCTTTTCCCTGCACTCCGGGCACCCTGCGGTGAATGCTGAATTCACCGCAGGATGGGGAACTTTGATTCCCCGAAGTGCAGGGAACGAGAGAGCACCGAAATGTCAGCGACTTTGCAGTGCTCTCTGAATAACCCCTTAAGTCTCTGTATTCTCCCTTTTTGTACGTCGCACCTTTTTTACTTTTATGTTATAGTTTGCTTCAACCAGCAGTTCTATTTCCTACACTTAGAACAGATACGGCCATCTAAGGACCGGTATTCAGGTTAGGGTTCCCTTTTGCGTGCTGCTGGGTGTGTGCGTGTGTTTTTGGCTACTCCTTAACCCTTGCTTTGCCTTCTGGTCTCTGCTGAGTCCTGTTCGTTTCTCACTGCTTTCCCTGCCCAACAGTGTGGTGTCTTCACCTCCTGCCTGCCTGCCTGCTTTACAGCCAGCAGCACTGCTGCCTTTTGGGCTCCTAGCCCTGTAAATGGGTCCCACCTCGGCTCATGCCGGGTGCCCTGTGACACAAAGGATCGATTCTAACTTGGCGTGGTCATTAAAATATAGAGGGCTATTCAGAAAGAGGTGAAAACCTTGAGAATGGCAGGAGAAGTGAAAATTATAGGTCAAAATAGTCAAACCAGAAAAATTCTCCCATTTATCTCACTTTCCAAATTGGCTATTTGGTCTAGATTGTTCATTCTCCTGCCAATTCTCAAGGTTTTCACCTGTCTCTGAATAGCCCTGTTAGTGTGTTTTTGGGCAATAATCAGGCCGCTTTGGGTTTTCGCAGATTGAATTGAGTACATTCTGACATTTCAATTCCTGATAAAAGTTTGGCTCAATTATAGGCACTTGCATGTGTACTCTTTAGGCTAATGTCAGGCGAGCGCATTCTGAGCGCATTCTGCGTCCATACACAACGGACGTACTGATGGAAGATACTGCAGACACCACACGATCCGACGTCTTGACGGACGTAGAAAAAAAAGGGGAACTATGGGAAACAAAATTAATATGAAATATGATAAAAATTTGAAATGGATATGAAAAGCCATTTTGTGCGTCAAGGTGCTGGACGTCGTAAATGCGCTGCGTCTGACATCTCATCACTCACACAGAACACTACGCGTCCGTTCTAGCGGTTTGACGTTCTAGCCTAACCTGCGTCCATTTGCCGCGTGTGTTGTGCGCAGTGGCGTAGCGTGGGTTGTCAGCGCCCGGGGCCAGCCAAGAATTGTGCGCCCTCCCCCAACCTGTGGACACGTTATCGATATTGCCCCAGCCAGCTCACATGAATATTGCCCCAGCTCACACATGGATATTGCCCCAGCTCACACATGGCTATTGCCCCAGCTCTCACATGGATATTGCCCCAGCTCACACATGGATATTGCCCCAGCCAGCTCACACATGGATATTGCCCCAGCTCACACATGGATATTGCCCCAGCCAGCTCTCACATGGATATTGCCCCAGCTCTCACATGGATATTGCCCCAGCTCACACATGGATATTGCCCCAGCTCTCACATGGATTTGCCCCAGCTCTCACATGGATATGCCCCCAGCTCACATAGATATTGCCCCAGCTCTCACATGGATTTGCCCCAGCTCACACATGGATTTGCCCCAGCTCACACATGGATTTGCCCCAGCTCACACATGGATTTGCCCCAGCTCTCACATGGATTTGCCCCAGCTCTCACATGGATTTGGCCCAGCTCTCACCTGGATATTGCCCCAGCGGCAGCCAGCTCATACATGGATATTGCCCCAGCTCCGGATCCAGCAGGGGTTGGGGCCCAGATGCCGTGCAGCGGGAGTGCCTGCCCGGTCCTGAACAGCGTGTGAGTCCGTCCGTTTTGAAGGGGAGGTGGCTGCGTGCGTGCGCAGGCCACGCGGTCCGGCCAGTCAGGTGGTACAGAGACTCAGCACCACCTGATTAGCCGGAACACGTGACCTGCGCCTGCACGCAGCCGCCTCCCCTTCAACACAGACGGACTCACTGTTCAGGACCGGGCAGGCACTCCCGCTGCACGGCATCTGGGGCCCCTCAACCCGCGGGCCCTTGGGCGGCGCCTGAGGGCCCGGCGGGTTAGTCTGGGCCTCAACTTTTAGGGCGCAAATTTCTTTTGAAATTATGCGCCCCTAAGAAAACTGCGTTCGGGGCCACGGCCCCCCCAGCCCCCCCCCACGGTACGCCACTGGTTGTGCGTGCGCTGTTTGGTGCAGACGCACTTAGTGTGTGGGTCTCTATTGCTCATGATTCTATGCTACGACGGTGTTAAACTGTGCGGCAACACGGACGTGATCACTGTGTTCATCTGACACGGGCCTGAATGGGAATTTTGGCTTTAGTGATTCAATTTGAATTCATTGTTATGCCAAATTCGAAAAAAAATATCAAGTGCTGAATTGGGTTGATTTTGCATTGAGTAGGGAAACCTGGAAAAATGTCACACTGGAACCCTCTATTTTAATATTAGTGTTGGTTTACCATAAAACACCTAACCCTAGCCCTAAAGATAACCCTAAAGCTCAAAATAGCCCTAACCCTAAAAATAACCCTAAATCTAAAAATGTCTCTAACCCTAAAAATAACCCTAAAGCTAAAAATAGCCCTAACCCTAAAAATAATCCTAAAGCTAAAAATTGCTCTAACCCTAAAAATAACCCTAATGCTAAAAATAGCTCTAACCCTAAAAATAACCCTAAAGCTAAAAATAACCCTAACGCTAAAAATTGCTTGTAACAGATCTCTGTGCCGAGACAACTTTTTGTCCTTGTTTCCTGTCCCCCAGGGCACTACCTGGACCCCGATACACCTTTTATGGCAAATATCTAGCATACTGTATATGCCCTCTTGGAGGGCACTCTAAAAATCGAACTTTGAGTCCCATTGACTTGTATTGAGTTTGTTCGTATTTGAGGTCGAACTTTTGAAAAGTTTGAGTTTGAATGCGAACCGAACTCGGGGGTGTTCGGCTCTTCCCTACTGGCTAGCACCATTCTGCTCCTGGCTAAGAATGTCCCCTGGCTCAATCCAGTCTGGGACCTTGTAATTATTGTACTCCACATGGTCAAAATCTTCCTGTTCCAACACAGTTCCCTCTTGTCGCAACAAGCACACCTCATTCCGCACGGTCTGGAATAGATCCATACTGGGGTTTGGTCCATATTTCCTGGGGCGTCTCTTTACCTCCTCGCGAACCTCCATCTTCTGCCGCACCGTCTGGATATCGAATCCCAGTGATGCTTTGGATGTCCTTAGACTGTAGGAAGCATCCCACACGCTGCCACCACTGTAACAGATCTCTGTGCCCGGACAGCGTCACATCTGCCAAATGCTGCTTCCTCGCTGGACACCCATTTTCTCCTCATGATTCTCACACCTTTCTCTTGTACCTTAGCCACAGCTCAAGGCCCGGTGTATGTAGAGAGCCTGGCTAGCACCCCCAGAAATAAGCCGAAGCTATAGACCTGTAGCCTTTCCTTGGCACAGCGGGCAGAAGATTCCTGGTTCCCCAAAACATGAGTCGTGACTTCAAGCTTGGTCAGAATAGAACTGACAGGTTTCTACTTTTGTGTCCCTGTTTTAGCGTGAGCATTTCTGGAAAGATTACTAGATGCATATAGGATGTATAGTCCTATTGATCCGGAGGCAGCAGAGAATCAGAGGTTAATTAATTCTTCGTTTGTGGGACAGTCACAGAGGGATATACGGAATAAAATACAGAGATTAGATGGGTTTTTGGGAAAAGGTATTAGCGAATTGGTAGAGATTGCTAATAAAGTGTTTCATAACCGGGATCTAGAGGAAAAACGTGAGGAGATGAAGAGACAGAGGGGACACACAGGTGTTGTAGGTTATATGGGAAATGGTGGAGGACGAGGTGGCCCGGACAGAGGGAGAGCAAGGGGTAGGGGAGCTAGAGGAAGAGGTAGGGGAGCCCCTAGGGAACCCCTGGGACCCAACCAGTGCGCCTGGTGCCGGGGTGAAGGTCACTTGAAAAACGACTGTCCTGCATTTTTGGCTAAATTTGGGGGACAAGGGGAGGTTGGAGAATCGGGAGGTCAAGCCACCCATGGTCAGGTAACAGACGGCAGATATGAGAGAAGTGAGGGTGCCGGAGCAGGGTTTGTGGGATTGGCGGGAACGTCATTTGAAGGACCTGGGCCCATCCCGCTCGGTAACCATGATCCCACGGTCACTATGAGAGTGGGAAATAAAGATGAAATTTTTATGGTTGACACCGGTGCCAAATATTCTGTTGTAACTCAGCAAATTGCACCCCCAGTGGGAAATGAAGTTGATATTATGGGAGCAATGGGAGTGTCTGCTAAGTACCCTTTCCTTGCTTCTCGAAAATGTAGTGTGGGTGGCATAATGTTGAACATGAATTTGAACATGAATTTTTGTATATGCCCGAATGTCCCATCCAGCTCCTGGGCCGGGATATCCTTTGCAAATTGCCATCCCAAATTACGTTCCTTCCCGGGGGACACGCTCAATTAGACCTGCCTGAGAGTGGCAGCTCTGTTCGGCAGTACAACCCGGCCAGCCAGAACCCCCGATCTGTGAAAATTGCAGTAATTATGCCGAGAGAGGAAGAATGGCGTACAGCACCAATGCCGCCGGCAAGCCCGGACCTGCACACACTACTCCTCGAAATTCCTGGGGTGTGGGTGGAGGAAAATTCGCCCGGACTAGCTGTAAATATCCCCCCATTATACGTCGATTTAAAACCTGGTGCAACGCCTGTGGCTTTAAGACAATATCATATCCCACAGAAATCCAAGCAGAATATCCAGACACATTTACAGAGACTTAAAAACCACGGCATATTGAAATTCTGCGTGTCACCGTGGAACACACCCCTGTTGCCAGTACTGAAAGAGGGCACACAAGAGTACCGCCCAGTCCAAGATTTACGAGCTGTTAATGAAGCCACAGTAACCCTACACCCTGTGGTTCCTATTCCATACAATTTGCTGGCGTTAATTCCCGGAGATACGAAATATTACACGGTGCTTGATTTAGAAGACGCTTTCTTTTGCATCCGCCTGGCTCCAGCAAGCCAGCCCCTTTTTGCATTTCAGTGGGAAGAGTCCACCACGGGGGCGCGCCATCAAATGACTTGGACACGCCTCCCTCAAGGATTTAAGAACTCGCCCACGATTTTCGGATGCGCGCTCAGCCAAGATCTCCTCTCCTTCAACGCTCAGCCAGACAAAGTTGTCTTGTTACAATATGTAGATGACAAGGTGGAAAGCCTGCCCAGAGGGCAGTCTATTGTGGATATACTGCCCCAGCTCATGGATATACTGCCCCAGCTCGTGGATATATGCCCCAGCTCGTGGATATATGCCCCAGCTCATGGATATACTGCCCCAGCACGTGGATATACTGCCCCAGCACGTGGATATATGCCCCAGCACGTGGATATACTGCCCCAGCATGTGGATATATGCCCCAGCACGTGGATATATGCCCCAGCACGTGGATATACTGCCCCAGCTCGTGGATATACTGCCCCAGCTCGTGGATATTGCCCCAGCACGTGGATACTGCCCCAGCACGTGGATACTGCCCCAGCTCGTGGATACTGCCCCAGCATGTGGATACTGCCCCAGCACGTGGATACTGCCCCAGCTCGTGGCTATTTGGCCCCCACCTCTCATGGATATATGCCCCAGCTCATGGATATTTGCCCCCCACCTCTCGGATATTTGCCCCCCACCTCTCATGGCTATATGCCCCCCAGCTCAGACCCCAGACCAGACATGGGGCGGCTGTTCGAATGCTCTATCGGCATTCGGACAGCCGCCCCATGAGCTCCTCATACTTACCTTCCCGAGCGGTGAAGTGAAAGTTTCCCCGCTTCCGGTCGTTGAAGGACCCAAGCCGCGGTCACGTGACCGCGGCTTGGGTCCTTCAAAGAGCGGAAGCGAGGGAACTTTCCCTTCGCCGCTCGGGGGTTGGATGCGCGCGGCAGCCGGGTAGAGGCTGCGAGCGCAGCCTCTACCCAGCTGCTGTGTGCATCTTGTAACCGCCGCGGCGAGCGCACAGCCGGCTCATGCCAAGCCGGTTGCATGCGCGCAACCAACCGCCGCTGGTTGCACGCGCATGCGCAGAGATAAGGCTTGGCGACGGACACGCCAAGCCTTACTCAATTATATTATAGATTTATTACTTCCTTCTCCCACAGAAAAAGACTGTTTATCTGCCACAAAAGCCCTGCTACATCTACTATGCCAAGCAGGATACAGAGTGTCAAGAAAGAAAGCACAAATATGCAAAGAAAGAAAATGACCTGGACATGCCTCCCTCAAGGTTTCAAAAACTCGCCCACGATTTTCGGATGCGCTCTCAGCCAAGACCTCCTCTCCTTCAACGCTCAGCCAGACAAAGTTGTCTTATTGCAATATGTTGATGATTTATTACTGGCTTCCCCCACAGAAAAAGACGGTTTATCGCCCACAAAAGCCCTGCTACATCTGGTATGCCAAGCAGGTTACAGAGTGTCAAGAAAGAAAGCACAAATATGCAAACAAAGTGTAAAGTACTTAGGTTTCCAATTAACAGGTACCAAGCGTGCATTGGGGGCAGAAAGAAAAGAAGCAGTATGCCGAATACCCCAACCAAAGACCAGAAGACAAGTTCGTGAGTTTCTGGGAGCTGCAGGCTTCTGCCGCCTGTGGATCCCCAACTTCGCAGATATTGCCAAGCCCCTTCATCAAGCCACAAAGGGGGGAGAACAAGACCCCTTCCACTGGGAAGAAGAGCAAACAGCAGCGTTCCTGAAATTAAAGACTCTGCTAATGGAGGCTCCTGCACTGGGACTACCAGATCACAGCAAGCCCTTCCAGCTGTACATTCATGAACACAATCAAACAGCAACAGGAGTGTTGATCCAAAGTTTCAGCTCTTGGCTAAGGCCTGTGGCCTACCTCTCCAAGCAACTCGACCCTGTGGCCTGTGGCCTACCCCCATGCCTGAAAGCAGTGGCAGCCACCGCAATGCTGATAGCGGAAGCAGACAAGCTGACCCTTGGACAAGTTCTTCATGTCAAGGTGCCCCATGCTGTCAAGGCCCTGCTGGATGTGAAAGGAAGCTACTGGTTCAGTAATAGCCAGATGACGAAGTACCAAGCTATGATGTGTGAAAATCCACGGGTTCATTTGGACCTCATCGCTACCTTGAACCCTGCTACTCTACTGCCTGACTGTGAAGAGGATCCAAATCATGAATGCCTCCAAGTCATGGAAGAAGTGTTCAGTAGCAGGCCAGATTTGAAAGACGTACCCCTAGACAAATACGATCTACAGTTATTCACTGATGGTAGCAGCTACATGGATGATGGGAAGAAAGTCTCCGGCTATGCAATAGTCTCAGGAGAAGAAATTATTGAAGCAAATCCACTACCAGGCCATACATCTGCACAACTGGCTGAAATAACAGCCCTAACCAGAGCTCTAGAAATCTCCGAAGGCAAAAGAATAAACCTCTACACTGATTCCAAGTACGCCTTCATGACTGTCCATGCACATGGTGCACTCTACAAAGAAAGAGGCCTACTTACTTCCTCAGGACAACAAATCAAGTATGCAGCTGAAATCGCGGCCCTCCTAGAAGCTGTATGGAAACCAAGCGCTGTCAGTATCATGCACTGTCGTGGCCACCAAAGGGGTCATGATGAAATCCCAAAAGGCAACAGGCGCGCTGATCAGGCCGCAAAAGCAGCTGCAAAACCACTGATAACAAGTGATCAAGCCAAAGTACTGCTCTGCAAGCAAGAGCCTCAACCTCCCATGCCAAACTACGAATTCTACATGAATTGGAGAAGATTTGAACCCAAAGGCGAGTTCATTGAAATAATTTTGCACAAATGGCAAGATGATTACAATCTATTAGAACTTAATCATGACTATATCCAATGGCTTTTCCCAACTCAGACTCAAGGCCGAAATTTCTACTCCACTCCTCTGAATCTGCAAGAGACACGCCTGATGATTAACACCTCAGAAGTTCAGCAAAGATTACGCAGAGCCTACAAAATGATGCTGAAATTCTTCGGCGTAAAAGTGATGGGGGAGGGTGCAGAAGACACAAAAGTAACCGAGGTTGAACGAACAGAAAATTTCGCCTCACGTTTTGAAAATTTGACAACCAACCCTCATAATAATCTACGGATTACACGAATACTGCTAAATTTGGGAGAGTTGGGAGCAGAAGAATACCAAGCCCCGTTGGTGAGGTTCTTCCTCAAGGAGATCCTTATCAAGAACAGACTGCCAAGAATGAAGAAAAAGTGCAATGAACTTTTTCATACCAGCAGTAAGAGATTCACAAGACAGACAAGATCTGCTGTTCTTCGCATGGCGATACTATTTCCCAAAAGAAGAATTTGTCTGGGGAAACCATGGAGAATTGGCACGATACAAAGCAAAACCAGTGGTGGCTGCACTCCTACCGGCACCACTGAGTGAATGGACACCTGTGTATTCAGAAAAAGAAAAGAAATGGATGTCGGGAGAACAAGGCGAATATGGAGAAGACGGGTGGTACCAACTGAAGAATGGACAAATAGTCCTCCCAGCAACATTGGCCCCTGAAATTGTAAGAACACTCCACGCAAGCACCCATGGAGGAAGAGAAATGATGGAACAGCAACTAGAGCCACATTTCTACATACCCGGACTGTCAGTAGTCTGCAAAGCAATAGCCCAGCAGTGCGTGACATGTGCCAAGAACAACCCGAGAACAGGCCCATCTCAACCTCCAGGGAAGCAGCCAATCGGGCTATCCCCAATGGCATCGCTACAAATAGACTTTACAGTGTTGCCGCCCTGCAAAGGATACAAATACCTACTGGTAATGGTGTGTACTCTGACAGGATGGGTGGAAGCTTTCCCGGCGAGAACTGAAAAGACTGTGGAAGTGGTGAAGAGTCTGATGAAAGAAATAATACCACGCTATGGACTTCCTCTCGAGATAGGGTCAGACAATGGCCCTGCATTCATACAGAACTGTTTACAACAGCTTGCCCGTCTGTTGGGCATCACCTGGAAGCTACATACTGCCTACAGGCCCCAAAGCTCGAAAAGTCGAGAGAATGAACCATACCCTAAAGACTTTGATGTCCAAATTGTGCCAAGAGACGTCACTAGGCTGGTTGGATGTGCTGCCGATAGTCCTCTTGCACATTAGGTGCAGGCCAACCCCCCAATTAAAGCTAAGTCCGTACGAACTCATGTTTGGATGGCCTACCCCTCTGATTAATGGACTAAGGGGGGACCTTCGGGTATTGGGAGAAACTAAACTAAATGATCAGGTTGTACTGTAGGGTAAATCAATGCAGAAATTGAATACTTGGGTGGGAGATAACATACCTCACTTTTTATATCCCCCACTGCACAAGTATTGTCCAGGTGATTCAGTATGGGTGAAAGAGTGGAAAAATGACCCACTAGGCCCAAAGTGGAGAGGTCCTTACCTTGTCCTGTTATCAACCCCTACAGCAGTAAAGGTTGCCGAGGTGGTCCCGTGGATACATCACTCCAGGTTGAAAGTAGCTGCAGCCAATCCTGAACCAGCATGGAAGGTCATCACCAACGAGACCAATCCGCTGAGGCTAAAGCTGACAAAGACCACAGTCATGAGCACCTGAATGATCCAACTGAAGACACCCAAATGATTCCACAAGTGGGTGTCTTGATGGACACAAGTCCTGACCATCCACCAACGGGGGATACCCCAAGGGTGCTTTTTAGGGGCCCAGCCCCCACACCTGATCATCCAGAAATGTCCTTTGTTTTTGAAATTCCGGTGGGGAGGGATTGGGTTTATGTAACTGTGAAAAGAATTGCCCAAGGGATTTTGACATTTGGGGCATTTGTGGTACTGATTTTGTACCTTGCAAACTTGATTTATGGACTCTCGCATGGAGCCTGCCCCAGGTGCCCAAGCACTGCCGGGAAAGTGGATATTTCCCATATCTGGAATGGTACGCACCCGGTGATGGAGAATCGTACTATGTGGAGACAAAAACGAGAATCGACATCCGAGATTTTGCCAAGAGGACATTTACTTGTGCAATTTAAATATGACTATGCTAAAAAGTCTGGGCAAACCGCGTGCTGGGTGTGTAGCAGGATGCATCCAGAGACGATTCACATCCCATTTGCTTCTGTTCCAATGAATCTGAGTATGTTTGCGTCAGGGAATGTCACAATACACTCTTTTGATGCACCGAGGGAAAAACCAGAATCATTCAGTCCTGGGTATCCCATAATAGGACCAGTATACCCGCCGGAGTGGTGTTTCCAAATAGGACCAGATAAAGACACACATAATGAGGGTGGAGGGTGCTATTCAAGCAAGTTTAACTGGACATCATACATATACACATTCGACACAAAGGAGCAGGCAAATTTTCTATACATACGATGTAGAAAGCTCACAAGTGAACAAGAGGAGGTGATTGCGAAGGTGACTGATGGGAAGCAGAGTGCACTGGATACGACAAGACGGATGAGACAACTGACGATAGAGATAGCGAAGGGAACACTACATTTGTCTCCATTTATATTGAAAGGGGGGTACCAGGTGTGTTGTGGAAAGGTGTGTTACACATGGGTGCCACCAACAATAACGGGGATGTGTTATCTGGCAAAACTGATCCCAATCCAGAGGGTAAGGGGAGAAGGCACTAATACAGACACAGCACTTCACCCTAGGTACCCACTGGTGTTTGAAAGTAGGGATGTGCGTTTCTGGTTTCGGAACTTCGGAATTTTCACAAAATTTCCCGATTCGTGTTTTCGGATGCGGCCGAATTTCCGAAAATATTTAGATCCGAAAATGGCAGATCCGAAAAGTTTTCCGAGCCGAAACGAAATATTTTCGGAATTTTCGAATGGACTTGAAATGTGTCAAATCGAAATTTATTGCTTTGAAACGAGGAGAACAGACGTTCCGAAAAACGAAAATTTCCGAAGTTGCAAAAAGTCGACACAGAAAACGAGCACAGTGACACGAAAATACGAAAAACGGTCGATATTCCGAAAACATGTATAATTCCGAAAAACGAAAATTTCCGAAATTACGAAAAGTCGATACAAAAAACGAGCAAAGTGACACGAAAATACGAAAAATGGTCGATATTCCGAAAACATGTACAATTCCGAAAAACGAAAATTTCCGAAATTATGAAAAGTCGATACAAAAAACGAGCAGACACGAAAATACGAAAAATGGTCGATATTCCGAAAAAAATATGTACACGAAAAACGAGTCGAGCCGAACCGAATCGAAACAGAAATCGGTCGAAACGAGCCGAATAGTTTAAAAATCCGAAAAATCGAACCGAATCGAACCGAAAAAAGCACAAGCCTATTTGAAAGACAGAAGAGAGAGTTGTTTAGAAAGGTGGATCGGATATGGTCATGGTCATGGCTGCCAGCATGGACTGGATGGGGAAGAGAGTTGATGGTGAGACTGAACAGTTATGCCAGTCTGATGGATGAAATTCTGAATAAAACTAGTATGGATATTCAGTTGCTGAATCTGGAGGTGCGTGAGATACGGAAGGTGCAGATGATACATAACATGGCGCTAGAACAAATTAGTGCGGCCCTGAATGCATTGTGTGAGATGACAATGCATTATGAATGTTGCACCTTCATCAGGAACACCACACATGATGTCCCAGACTACTACCAGGTAATTCAGGATCACGAAGAGAAGGTAGCACAGCTGCAGAACACAGAAATGAGAATCGCTGCTGAGGGCTGGAATCCACTCCGTGGGTTCGGAGCAATCGGAGAGTGGTTTGGATCCATCCTGAGATTCATCTCACAGATCGGATCCATGATTCTGATGATAGTGGTGATCTTGGTATTAGGAACACTGACATACCGCATAGGGCTATGCCTATGGCCACTGTGCAAGAAAGTACTGACACCTACACAGACACAGAAGATACCACTGATGATCCCACAAGACATGTTCCCAACAAAAGTAGGTCCCCTAAAGTATGAGGAGTTTAAGAATAGTGGGGTGTGATGGCTACAAGCATCAGGAAAAGAACCTGAGGCTTGAGCCAAGGGGGGAATGAAGTGGAATCAGGCTGGAAGATGGTCGCTATTATGAGCCAAGCGACCATCTTGTTCAGAATATTGGTTCACTTGCAAATAACTAGGTAGATTTCAATAGACACTAGAATGAAGCTTACATACAATTTTAGGAATGTGGTAGATTAACAGAGAAGCAATTAAACGAAGGGAAAATCCGGCCAGCTCTTGGCACGGAAAGACAGGATGACAAATGGATACTGCAAGGTCACTGAGGCCTGCAGAGAGACAAAGAGAGCGTAGAAACCAGACCATGCTTTATCTGTAACAACTAAACATAGCCTTTAGGGAGGTGGGCACGGCCTGGATTGAGTGCGGCAGCAAATCACAAACTGTCAGACTAACATGAAGTTTGCCAATTTACGGTCAATGTACATAATGCCTTTGTACTAACAATGGGAGGTATTAACCCACGTGGGGTGGAATAAAGTGTCACTGGGAGGTGGGCTAATTGGGATGTACCTAATTATGTATTTGGGGTATAAAACCCCTCGTCGGGGGGGAGACGGGCCTCACTCTTTGCGATTCAATCCTGTGTGAGCATTTGTGTGACGACACAATAAAGTTTGCCTTTCCTGAAGAGACTCGTGTTCAGACAATCCTTGCTTGTGTCCGGTCCGGCGCCGTCCTGAAGTGAACCTAGTGATTCCGGTTACAAAGCCCAGATGTTCTGACATCCTGGTGATGCGTAGGATAGCTTGAAACTCAAGTAAAACTTCAGAGTACATATTGTCGTCTTCAGTATAGCGCAGGTGAGTGAATGAGAGTGACCGTGCACGTGATATAGACCAGCATTCTGCTGTGATGTCATACTGAACATTCTAACAGCACACACTGCTGGGCTTTTTTTTTTTTGTATTGCTTTATTAGTTAATTTTTGTATTGAAACACATTTAGTAATTTCTTTTATGTTATTAGTAAGCGTATTAACCTGCATACTCCTCAGGTAAATGCCTCATTAGTCTCATAGTGCAGCTTTAATGCACCTTGGTCTCAATGAGCGATTGTGTGTTAATTGTTTGCAGGAACAAACCCCTGTAAGGAGCTGGATCACCAGATATTACTGGATCCATAGATCTCCCTTTTTGTAGCTTAAGTCAATAGATGTGAATGGGCTCAAAGTGAATTAGAAAGTACCGAGGCCAAAGCACATGTCTTCCCCGGTATGTTCCGGACATGAGGGGGGTTACTCCATTTGCAGGGGTTAGTAAGACGTGATAATTTAAAGGAACACTACCAATAAAATCTAAAATAAGCTGTAATAAGATTACTTGTGCATTATAAATAAAAACACATAATCACTAAACTTTTTCTGCGTGTCCGAAAATGGCTCCTCTTTTCATACAGACTGCCGCCCCAAGCAGTTGTTTATGGATAGATTAAAGGAAAAGCATTTACCGTCATTTGAAATGTCATTTTTTGGTTTTTACATGTTTCTATACATCCTAGAAATCCGCCACTTCACGGGCAGGTTATGGGGACCTCCTAGGCACGATATTTGAAGGAATTGTTCGTTTTTATTTTTAACCCTTATTGCATGGAAAACTCACTGTCCTTTTAAAAACTTTTTTTTAAAACTTTTTGTCCTTGTTGCCTGTCCCCCAGGGCACGACCCAGACCCCCATACACCTTTTATGGCAAATATCTAGCATATATGCCCTCTTGGAGGGCACTCCATAAAACCGAATTTTCAGCCCCATTGAAATGTTCAAGTTCGAATGCGAACCGAACTCGGGGGTGTTCGGCTCATCCCTATTAGTAAGACGTGATAATTTAAAGGAACACTACCACTTACCTAAGCTGTAATAAGATTACTTGTGCATTACAAATAAAATCACATAATAAAACACAGGCAGCTGTACGGAAGTACTGATGGAAGATACTGCAGACACCACACGATCTGTTTTTGTTGACGGACGTAGAAAGAAAAAGGGAACTATGGGAAATAAATTAATATGAAAAATGATAAAAATTTGAAAAGGATATGAAAATCCATTGTGTGCGTCAAGGTGCTGGAAGTCGTAAATGCGCTGCGTCCGACATCTCATCACTCACACAAAACGCTACGTGGACGTGGTGCACTCCGCGCTTCCGTTCTAGCAGTTTGACGTTCTGGCCTAACTTGCGTCCGTTTGCCACGTGAGTTGTGCATGCGCTGTTCGGTGCAGACGCACTTCGTGTGTGGGTCTCTATTGCTCATGATTCTATGCTGCGACGGTGTTAAACTGTGCGGCAACACGAACGTGATCACTGTGTTCGTTTGACACGGGCCTGAATGGGATTTTGGCTTTAGTAATTCAGTTTGAATTCGTTGGTAAGCCAAATTCGAAAAAAAATATCAAGTGCTGAATGGGGTTGATTTTGCTTTGAGTAGGGAAACATGGAAAAATGTCACACTGGAACCCTCTATTTTAATATTAGTGTTGGTTTACCACAAAAAACAAACCCTATCCCTAAGAATAGCCCTAACCCTAAAATAACCCTAAAGCTAAAAATAGCTCCAACCCTAAAAATAATCCTAAAGCTAAAAATAGCCCTAAAGCTAAAAATAGCTCTAACCATAAAATAACCCTAAAGGTTAAAGCTAAAAATAGCCCTAAAGGCAAACCCTATCCCTATAAGCCCTTGAACCAGCGGGTGCGTTTAGGGTTAGGGTTACTTAAAGTAAATACAATTTCAGACTGAAAATTCATTTTTTGAGAGGCCATTTCCTAGCCTAATTTTCTTTTTCTGAAAGGGGACAATTTTTAGAATTCAGCTGTAGTCGAATCCATTGAATTTAATCAGCTAGTATTCTAAGAAAAAAGGATAGTGGTCGACTCGAAACACGCTGATATTTTTTTAGAATAATCAGCCAATTGAATCGAGACCTAAGTACATATAGGGCACCATTACAATCATCGCGCTAAAACGGGAACCCAAAGGAGAAAAACTAGGCTTGTGCACCAATTTTCTTTTCAGTTCGATTCGATTCGATTTTTCAGTTTTTTAAACTTTTCGATTCGGATCGTTTCGACCGATTTCTGTTTCGATTCGGTTCGGCTCGACTCGTTTTTCGTGTACATTTTTTTTTCGGAATATCGACCATTTTTCGTATTTTCGTGTCACTTAGCTCGTTTTTTATATCGACTTTTTCGGAAATTTTCGTTTTTTCGGAACGTCTGTTCTCCTCGTTTCAAAGCAATAAATTTCGATTTGACACATTTCAAGTACATTCGAAAAATACCTGAAGCGTAGAATGGAGAAAAGTCCCCGTGTGACTGCTGAGTAACTGAGAAAAGATTTGTCAGATGTGGGTACTGAAGTTTCAGCTCAGACAATACGGCGCACACTGCGTAATGAAGGCCTCCATGCCAGAACTCCCAGGCGCACCCCCTTGCTGTCTCCAAAGAATAAGAAGAGTCGACTGCAGTATGCCAAAAGTCATGTGGACAAACCACAGAAGTTTTGGGATAGTGTTCTGTGGACTGATGAAACAAAATTAGAACTGTTTGGGCCCATGGATCAACGCTATGTTTGGAGGAGGAAGAACAAGGCCTATGAAGAAAAGAACACCTTGCCTACTGTGAAGCATGGCGGGGGGTCAATCATGCTTTGGGGCTGTTTTGCTTCTGCAGGTACAGGGAAGCTTCAGCGTGTGCAAGGTACCATGAATTCTCTTCAGTACCAGGAGATATTGGATGACAATGTGATGCAGTCCGTCACAAACCTGAGGCTTGGGAGACGTTGGACCTTTCAACAGGACAATGATCCCAAGCATACCTCCAAGTCCACTAGAGCATGGTTGCAGATTAAAGGCTGGTACATTTTGGAGTGGCCATCGCAGTCACCTGACTTAAATCCGATTGAGAACCTCTGGTGGGACTTAAAGAAAGCAGTTGCAGTGGGCAAGCCTAAGAATGTGACTGAACTGGAGGCTTTTGCCCATGACGAATGGGCGAAGAAACCCGTAGATCGCTGCAAGACACTTGTGTCAAGCTATGCTTCACGTTTAAAAGCGGTTATAACTGTAAAAGGATGTTGTACTAAGTACTAAGATTGAATGTCACTTGGGGTTGAATAAAACTGATAATGATGTGAGCACAGAAAAGACATTTGTGGTTATTTCATTATAAATGTTATGTTATATTTGTCTGACCTACACGTGCCTCTTTGATTTAATTGTAAGCAAGATGACTGAATGATCAAAATCAATGTCAAACTGGCCAAAACACTCAATTTCAGTGGGGGTTGAATAATTTTGAACACAACTGTATATCCGGGACATATCCCTCTTCTGATTTATTTCATGTCTGCCTGACTATGGTGTAAATAATTTTTGTGACAATTTTACCTGTTAAACTTTGTTTATGATAATTTTATTACACTACAAAAAATTCCATAAAATATTTATTTCTTTATTGTTTTTTTTTTACTTTATTAATTGTAATTTTATTAAGATGCAGACAGCAGTACAACTGATAACACATCCCAATGACATCAAGGCACAATTACAAGGCACCACAGTACATGGAACCACCCATAAAACTAGTTACAAACCAGTTAACAGTAAACAATAAAGAAACAACAATATTGTTCCCACCTGTCTGGGTTTTACCTGGACAGTCTGTTTTTTGAGTCATGTGTCTGGTTTTCAGATCCCCTGTCACAAGATTCATGGAGCCAGCCCCGCAACCACTTCTACCTGGGCAGGTACAGAGGGGGCAGAATGTAGCTGCAGCATCTGCCTCTGTCTCCCCTCCGTGCTGGTGCTCTCTGTCTCCCCTCCGTGCTGGGTGAGTAGAGATATCGGCCAGCTCCCCCCTCCCCTTCTACCTGGCCAGGCACAGAAGGGTCAGCATGCAGCTGCAGTGTCTGCCTGTGTCTCCTTTCTCTTCTGGCCCCACCCACTTTTACCCATCTCTTCTCTAGCCTCTCTCTTCTTCCTCTACACGCTGTCACCCTCCTCTCTCTTCTTCCCCTTCTTGCTCCCCCTCCTCTATCCTCTTCCAACCCATTCCTCCCTCTTCCTCTTCCCTCTCCACCCTTCCCCCTTCTCATTGCCCCTCTTCTTCCACTCTCTCTCCTTTTCTACCTCCTCTCCCTCTCTCTCTCCTTTCCCCTCCCCTCTCCCCTTTCTCCC
Source organism: Leptobrachium leishanense (assembly GCA_009667805.1). Lineage (NCBI taxonomy): Eukaryota > Metazoa > Chordata > Amphibia > Anura > Megophryidae > Leptobrachium > Leptobrachium leishanense. Next base: position 6,917 of record RXON01001047.1, on the reverse strand, counting down.
TCCCCTCTTTTTTCTCTCATTTTCTCCCTCTCTCTCTTCTTTTCTCCCTCCCATTCTCCCTTTTTCCCTCCCTTTCTCCTTTTCTTCCTGTCTCCCCTTTTCTCCCTCCCCTCTCATCTCTTTCCTTTTCTCTCTTCTCCCTCTCTTTCTCCTTTTTTCACTCTTTCACCTTTTCTCCCTCTCTCTCCTTTTCTCCCTCCCACTCCCTCTCTCCTTTTCTCACTCTTTCACCTTTTCTCCCTCACTCCTTTTCTCCCTCCCTCTCATCCCTTTCTCCCTCCCTCTCTCCTTTTCTCCCTCTCCCTCTCCTTTACTCCCTCTCTCCCTCTTCTTTTCACCCCCTCTCAATCTCCTTTTCTCCTCTCTCACCTTTTCTCCACTCTCTCCTTTGCTTTCTCTCTCCCTCTCTCTCTCTTCTCTCCCTCTCCCACTCCTTTTCTCCTCTCTTTTCTATTTCTCTCTCTCTCTCTCTCTCTCTCTCTCTCTCTCTCTCTCATCTCTCTGTCTTTTTCTCACTCACTCCCTCTCTCTCACCTTTTCTCCCTCTGTTCCACTCCTTTTCTCCTTCTCTCTCACCTTTCTTCTCTCTCTCCTTTTCTCCTTCTCTCTCACCTTTTCTCCTCTCTCTCCTTTACTCTCTCTCTCAATCTCTTCTCTTATTCTCACTCCCTCTCTCCTTTTCCATCTCTCTCCTTTTCTCCCACTCTCTCTCCTCCTTTTCTCCCTCTCTCACTCTTTCCCCTGCTTTCTCTCATTTCCCCCTCTTTCTTTCCCTTTCCCCTCTTTCTCTAATTTTTTCTCTCTCTCCCCCTCACTCAATAGCGTCGCAAGGTGGGGGCGGGGGGTGCGGCCCGCACCAGGTGACACCCGCCCTTAGGGTGACACCGTCACCAAGACTTTGATTTTTGAACCGGCTGGTGGCCGGTTCAAAAATCAAAGTCTATGGTGACGGTGTCATTCTAAGGGCGGGTGTCTCACCCTGCGACACAGTTTTCGGCTCCCTGCGAGCGTCCGAAGCTATGGAGCTTTGGCACTCGCCTGGGGAAACCACGTCACCAGCCGAGTTCTCGCGAGATCGCGGCTGATCACATGGCTCCCCCAGGCGATGACCCAAGCTCCATGCAGCCGGACGCTCAGACGGAGCCAAACACGCAGAAGCGGCAGGAGGTGAGCTGGGGCCTGGGGGCAGTATATCCATGAGAGCTGCTTGGGCATATCCATGAGAGCTTCTGTGGCATATCCATGAGAGCTGCTGTGGCAATATCCAAGAGCTGCTGGGGCAATATCCATGAGAGCTGCTGGGGCATACCCATGAGAGCTGCTGCAGCATATCCATGAGAGCTGCTGGGGCAATATCCATGAGAGCTGCTGCGACATATCCATGAGAGCTGCTGGGGCAATATCCATGAGAGTTGCTGGGGCATATCCATGAGAGCTGCTGGGGCAATATCCATGAGAGCTGCTGGGGCATATCCATGAGAACTGCTGGGGCAATATCCATGAGAGTTGCTGGGGCATATCCATGAGAGCTGCTGGGGCAATATCCATGAGAGCTGCTGGGGCATATCCATGAGAACTGCTGGGGCAATATCCATGAGAGCTGCTGGGGCATCCTTGAGAGCTGGGGCTTATCCATGTGAGCTGGGGCAGTATCCATGTGTGCTGGGGGCATATCTATGAGAGCTGGGGCAATATCCATGAGAGCTGTGGCAATATCCATGTGTGAGCTGGTCTGGGGGCAATATATCCATATATGAGCTGGTCTGGGCCAATATATCCATGTGTGAGCTGGTCTGGGGCAATATATCATGTGTGAGCTGGTCTGGGGCAATATATCCATATGTGTGAGCCGGGTGCAGTATATACCCATGTGAGCTGGGGCCAGTATATACCAATGTGAGCTGGGGGCAGTATATACCCATGTGAGTTGGGGACAATATACAGTCTGGTCCAGAAATATTGGGACATCGACACAATGCTAACATCTTTGACTCTATACACCACTACAAAGGAGTTGGCATGAAACAAACACAATGTGCTTTAACTGCAGACTGTCAACTTTAATTTGAGGGTATGTACATCCAACTCAGGTGAACGGTGTAGGACTTACAGCAGTTTGCAGATGTGCCTCCCACTTGTTAAGGGACCAAAGATAATGGGACAGAATAATAATCATAAATCAAACTCTTAATACTTGGTTGCAAATCCTTTGCATTCAATCACAGCCTGAAGTCTGGAGCCCATTGACATCACCAGACGCTGGGTTTCATCCCTGGTGATGCTCTGCCATGCCTCTACTGCAACTGAGCCGCGTTCAATACCTCAGCCGCTGCAAGTGCTAAGTTAGCAACTTGCCATTGAACGCCGTTCAACCGCTCAGCGCTCAGCAGTGCTAACCTAGCACTTGCAGCGACCCGAGGAGATGCTGCGAGTAGCTGAGTGTGACGTATTAAAGATGGCCGCCGCCATGAAGCAAGTAACAATTCCGTACAGCAAGATGGCCACCGCCACGAAGCAAGTAATAATTCCGTACAGCAATGTTAATTTTGAGGTTTTTGTTCACCAAAGCACAAAATATTTATTTATTACTTCCCCCTGCACATAGACATATATTACAGTTCAATTTATATATTGTTTCAGAAGTAAACATAACGTTTATTCATTAAAAACTATCATTTGTGGTGTGTTCATACAAAACGGAATTGTGCTGACTGCTTTTCTTTATCATATTTTGTCCGAGTGATCCGAAAAACAATCTGAATTTTTCATTAAGAAATCGTCGGCCATTTTCGATTCAAAATTCGCCTCCAAAGCGTTCAATGACACTGCTGCAGCAAACTGAATTGCTGCGCTGCAGCAATTCAGCAGCTGCTGAGGTATTGAACGGGCCTCTGTTTTCAGTTCCTGCTTCTTCTTGGGGCATTTTCCTTTCAGTTTTGTCTTCAGCAAGTGAAATGAATGCTCAATGGGATTCAGGTCAGGTGATTGACTTGACCATTGCATAACATTCCACTTCTGTCCCTTCAACAACTCTTTGGTTACTTTTGCAGTATGCTTTGGGTCATTGTCCATCTGCACTGTGAAGCGCCGTCAAATGAGTTCTGCAGCATTTGGCTGAATGTGAGCAGATAATATTGCCCGAAACACTTCAGAATTCATCCTGCTGCTTTTGTCAGCAGTCACATCATCAATAAATACAAGAGAACCAGTTCCATTGGCAGCCATACATGCCCACGCCACGACACTACCACCACCATGCTTCACTGATGCTGATGCTGGTATGCTTAGGATCAGGAGCAGTTCCTTTCCTTCTCCATACTCTTCTCTTCCCATCACTCTGGTACAAGTTGATCTTGGTCTCATCTGTCCATAGGATCTTGTTCCAGAACTGTGAAGGCTTTGTTAGGTGTGGTTTGGCAAACTCTAATCTGGCCTTCCTGTTTTTGAGGCTCACCAATGGTTTACATCTTGTGGTGAACCCTCTGTATTCACTCTGGTGAAGTCTTCTCTTGATTGCTGACTTTGACACACATACACCTACCTCCTGGAGAGTGTTCTGAATCTGGCCAACTGTTGTGAAGGGTGTTTTCTTCACCAGGGAAAGAATTCTTCGGTCATCCACCACAGTTGTTATCCGTGGTCTCCAGTGTCTTTTGGTGTTGCTGAGCTCACCGGTGCGTTCCTTCTAGGGATGTGCGTTTCGGGTTTCGGAATTTCGGAATTTTCACGAAATTTCCCGATTCGGGTCTTTCGATGCGGCCGAAATTCCGAAATTTTTTAGATCCGAAATAGTCGAATCCGAAATGTTTTCCGAGCCGAATCGAAAATTTTTCGGAATTTTCGAATGGACTTGAAATGTGTCAAATCGAAATCTATTGCTTTGAAAATAGAACAGACTTTCCGAAAAAACGAAAAATTTTCGAAAACGGCAAATCCAAAAATTTCCGAGCCAAATCGAAAATTTTTCGGAATTTTCGAATGGACTTGAAATGTGTCAAATCGAAATCTATTGCTTTGAAAATAGAACAGACTTTCCGAAAAAACGAAAAATTTTCGAAAACGGCAAATCCAAAAATTTCCGAGCCAAATCGAAAATTTTTCGGAATTTTCGAATGGACTTGAAATGTGTCAAATCGAAATTTATTTTCCCTCTATTCATGATTTTGGTTCCATTCGGGATTTCGGTTCCATTTCGGTAATTCTGAACATCGTTTATTTAACTATTATCGGTTATATCACCTTTCCAGCCTGGTGTTTAAGAGCATCTCTGGGAAGCTGCCACCCTACCTGAATAGACTGCTTCCCCCAGCAGCTCCCTCATCCTATAACCTCCAATCCAGGACCAGCACCTTACTTGCTATACCACAATACAAAAAGACAGTGGCTCGGTCCTCATTTTCCTACAGAGCACCACAATTATGGAATAACCTCCCAGACACCATCAAATCTTCCCCCAGTCTTAAGTCACTCAAAAGCTCCTTACTAACATACCTCAATACAGAATGCACCTGTAAACATGTAACCTAGTGACTATATTTCCTACATATTTTTCTGTTAATCTGTATATTTGTGTTGTTTTTTTAATATCTTGCATTGTATTACTTTGTATTTCTGTAACTGTAACACTTCAATTTTCTTGAACCCAGGACATACTTGAAAACGAGAGAAATCTCAATGTATCCTTCCTGGTAAAATCCTTTATAAATAAATAAAATAAAATAAATAAATATCGCTGATTCTGTAAATTTTGTCTTTGTAAATATGCTGGGGCAAATCAATGAGCTGGGGCAAATCCATGTGCTGGGGCAAATCCATGTGCTGGGGCAAATCCATGAGCTGGGGCAAATCCATGTGCTGGGGCAAATCCATGTGCTGGGGCAAATCCATGAGCTGGGGCAAATCCATGTGCTGGGGCAAATCAATGTGCTGGGGCAAATCAATGTGCTGGGGCAAATCCGTGAGCTGGGGCAATATCCTATGAGCTGGGGCAAATCCATGTGTGAGCTGGGGCAATATCCTATATGCTGGGGCAAATCCATGTGCTGGGGCAAATCCATGTGCTGGGGCAAATCCATGAGCTGGGGCATCCATGTGCTGGGGCAAATCCATGAGCTGGGGCATCCATGTGCTGGGGCAAATCCATGTGCTGGGGCAATATCCTATGAGCTGGGGCAAATCCATGTGCTCGGGCAAATCAATGTGCTGGGGCAATCAATGTGCTGGGGCAAATCCGTGAGCTGGGGCAATATCCTATGAGCTGGGGCAAATCCATGTGCTGGGGCAAATCCATGTGCTGGGGCAAATTCATGAGCTGGGGCAAATCCATGTGTGAGCTGGGGCAATATCCTATGTGCTGGGGCAAATCCATGTGCTGGGGCAAATCCATGTGCTGGGGCAAATCCATGAGCTGGGGCAAATCCATGTGTGAGCTGGGGCAATATCCTATGTGCTGGGGCAAATCCATGTGCTGGGGCAAATCTATGAGCTGGGGCATCCATGTGCTGGGGCAAATCCATGTGCTGGGGCAAATCCATGAGCTGGGGCATCCATGTGCTGTGGCAAATCCGTGAGCTGGGGCAATATCCTATGAGCTGGGGCAAATCCATGTGCTGGGGCAAATCCATGTGCTGGGGCAAATCAATGTGCTGGGGCAAATCCGTGAGCTGGGGCAATATCCTATGAGCTGGGGCAAATCCATGTGCTGGGGCAAATATCCTATGTGCTGGGGCAAATCCATGTGCTGGGGCAAATCCATGTGCTGGGGCAAATCAATGTGCTGGGGCAAATCCATGAGCTAGGGCATCCATGTGCTGGGGCAAATCCATGTGCTGGGGCAAATCCATGAGCTGGGGCAAATCCATGTGTGAGTTGGGGCAATATCTTATGTGCTGGGGCAAATTCATGTGCTGGGGCAAATCCATGTGCTGGGGCAAATCCATGAGCTGGGGCAAATCCATGTGTGAGCTGGGGCAATATCCTATGTGCTGGGGCAAATCCATGTGCTGGGGCAAATCCATGAGCTGGGGCATCATGTGCTGGGGCAAATCCATGTGCTGGGGCAAATCCATGAGCAGGGGCATCCATGTGCTGGGGCAAATCCGTGAGCTGGGGCAATATCCTATGAGCTGGGACAAATCCATGTGCTGGGGCAAATCCATGAGCTGGGGCAATATCCTATGAGCTGGGGCAAATCCATGTGCTGGGGCAAATCCATGTGCTGGGGCAAATCCATGAGCTGGGGCATCCGTGTGCTGGGGCAAATCCATGTGCTGGGGCAATATCCTATGAGCTGGGGCAAATCCATGTGCTGGGGCAAATCAATGTGCTGGGGCAAATCAATGTGCTGGGGCAAATCCGTGAGCCGGGGCAATATCCTATGAGCTGGGGCAAATCCATGTGCTGGGGCAAATCCATGTGCTGGGGCAATATCCTATGAGCTGGGGCAAATCCATGTGCTGGGGCAAATCAATGTGCTGGGGCAAATCCATGTGTGAGCTGGGGCAATATCCTATGTGATGGGACAAATCCATGTGCTGGGGCAAATCCATGAGCTGGGGCAAATCCATGTGCTGGGGCAAATCAATGTGCTGGGGCAAATCAATGTGCTGGGGCAAATCCATGTGCTGGGGCAAATCCATGAGCTGGGGCAAATCCATGTGCTGGGGCAAATCCATGAGCTGGGGCAAATCCATGTGCTGGGGAAAATCCATGTGCTGGACTGCTGGGGCAATAGAGTTAGACAGCTTTGAAACGAGGAGAACAGATGTTCCGAAAAAAAACGAAAATTTCCGAAATAGCGAAAAAGCCGATAACCAAAAAACGAGCAAAGTGACACGAAAATACGAAAAATAGTCGATATATACCGAAAACCATGTACAATTCCGAAAAAAAAAAATTCTGAAATAACGAAATGTCGA